>PVKS010007754.1:0-47699 GCA_004027875.1 Aplodontia rufa | reverse complement strand
TCCATGTGTTATGGTGGTTTCTATTTTTTCTCTTACCCTTAATTTCTAGTTTTATTCCATTATGATATGATAGGATGCAGGGCATTAGCTCTATTGTTTGTAGTTGCTAAGATTTTGAAACTGTTCTGAATGGAATGATTTTCCAATTTCTTCATCAGTATGTTCATAATTGGAAAAAAGGAATGAAACTGATTTATGAATGCTGATTTTCACTGTAGACGTCTTTCACTTCTTTTGTTAAATTAATACCCAAGTATTTTATTTTATTATATTTTTAAGTAATGGTGAATGGGATAGTTTTCCTGATTTTTTCCTGCCAATTATAATTATTGAAATATAGGAAAGTGATTTATGTATGTTGAGCTTGTATCAATTTTTCTTTACTACATTTGTTTATCATCTCTAGAATTCTTCTGGTGGAGTGCTTTGGATCTTTTAAGTGTAGGATCACATCATCAATGAACACAGATCATTTGACCTCTTCTTTTTATATTTGTACCCCTTTAATCTCCTTCTGTTGCCTGATTTTTTTCTGGCTAGAGTTTCAAGGACTGTGTTGAACAAGAGTGTTGAGAGTGGATATCTTTATCTTGTTGACCCAATCAATATGATGTTAGTCTTGGGTTAGTCATATATAGCCTTTACAATGTTGAAGTAGATTCCTTCTATCCCTAGTCTCCCTACTATTTTAAACATGAATGGGTGTTGGACTTCGTCAAATATTTCTTAAGCATCTACTGAGGTCATCATGTGATTCATATCCTTAACTCTATTTATTTGGTGAATTATATTTATTGATTTCCATGTGTTCAACAAACTTTGTATCCCTGAGATAAGACCCATATAATCATGATGCACTATCTTATTAATATGTTTTTGAATACAGCTTGCCAATATTTTTATTAAGAATTTTTGTGTTTATGTTCATCCAGGATATTGGTTGGAAATCTTCTTTCCTTGAAGTACCTTTGTCTGGTTTTGGTATGAAGGTAACATTCACTTCATAGAATGTAAACAGCATTGTTTCCATTTTTTCTATTTAAAGCAATAGTTTGAGGTGGGTTGGCATTAGTTCTTAAAAGATCTGGAAATATTTGCCTGAGAAACCATCTGGTCCTGGCCTTTTTATTGTAGTAAGAATTTTAATATTGGTCTGTTTAAGTTTTCTATATCCTTTCAGTTCAATTTGGGAAAATCATATGTCTCTAGGAATTTTTCAATATTTTTGAGATTTTCTACTTTATTGGAGTATAAATTTTCAAAATTGTTTCTAATGATCCCCTGGATTTAAGTCATTTTTATAATGATACTTCTTTTTCATCTCTAATTTTGTTAATTTGGTTCTTCTTTCTCTTTCTTTTGGTTAGTTTGGTTAAGGGTTTATCCATCTTGTTTTTCTTTTCAAAAAAACAACTCTTTGTTTAATTGATCTTTGTACTTTTTTTTAACTCTTTTTTTAGTACTAGGGATTGAACCTAGAGGTACTTATCCACTGAGCCACAACCCCAGTTCTTATTTTAATTTTTTATTTTGAGCCAGGGTCTTGCCAAGTTGTGCAGGGACTTGCTAAATTGCCTAGGCTAATTTTAAACATGTGATCCCCCATCTCAGCCTCTTGAGCTTCTGGGATTATAGGAGTACATCACCATGCCAGTCTGTATTTTTTATTCTCAGTTACATTAATTTTGCCTCTGATTTTAATTTTTTCTTGTCTTTTATTGATGTTAGTATTAAATTATTCATTTTCAGGGCCTATAGGTGTTATGTTAAATTTATTTATTTGTTATTTTTCTATTTTTTTAATGTAGGGACTCAGTGATATAAATTTTCCTCTGAAACTGCTGTCATACTGTCCTGAGATTTTGACATGTTGTCTCTTTGTTTCTAAGATTTTAAAAAATTTCTCCTCTGATTTCTTCTGTGATCTATTATTTATTCAAATATTTATTACTTAATCTCAAGGTGTTAGAGTGGTTTCTGTTTTTACCTCATTATTTTGTATTTGCTAAGATTTTCTTTGTGCTCTAATATATGATCTATTTAAGATAAGCTTTCTTGTGTAGCTGAGAATAAAGTGATGTCCATTAGGTTTAACTGATTAATAGTTTGTGTGTATGTGTGTGTGTGTGTGTGTGTGTTTTAGTTCTGAAGAATCTTTACTTTTTTATGTTGGCATGGCATATCTAGTGGTGAGTAGGATGAGTTGAAATCACCAAACATTATTATATTTGGTTTATTTATTCTTTATATCAGCAGGGTTTGTTTTATGTGCATAGATGTACCATTGTTTGTGACACAAATATTTGCAATCATTATATTTTGTCCTGGGATGATTCTCTCTTAACCCGTACGAAATGACCATTTTTCTCTCTTCTGGTTAACTTTGTCCTGAAGTTTACTTTGATATGAGAGTAGCCACATTCTTGCTTTTGGTTTTCATTTCCATGGCATATCTTTTCCCATCTTTTCATCTTTACTCTGTGGATATTTTTGTAATAGGAATATCTTGTAAATAAGATATCTTTTGGTCTTGTTTTTAAATCGAGTCTGCCAATCTATGTCTTTTGTTTTAAGTGTTTTGACCATTTATATTCAACCTTATTACAGAGAGATGATTCTTTATTTCATGCCATTTTGATTATTTCTAATGCTTAATTCAGACTTGACTCTTCTTTGACATTTTGTCAAGTGTAGTTCATGCTGGTTTTCATGATTAATTATTCAGTTCTTCTGCATGAAATATTTCATTGGGTTTGTATTGTAATGCAGGTTTAGTGGTTATGAATTCTTTAGTTTCTGCTTAAAATGGAAGCTTTTTATTTTATCTTCAATCCTGAAGGATATTTTTGCTAAATATAGCAATGTTGGTTGGCGCCCATTTTATTTCAGGGCTTGGTATATATTATTCCATGCTTCCTGGATTTTAGGATCTGGGTTGAGAAATCAGTTGAAATCAGAATTGGCTTACCTCTAAATGTGACTGGCTATCTTTTGTTTGTGGCTTTTAAAATTCTTTTTCTATATATTAGACATTTTCTTTGTAATATATCTTGGAGAAGATGTGTTTTGGTGTTGCCTATTTGAAGTTCTATATGCATTTTATATTTGGATTTAAGATTTGCATTCTATATTTGGACTTAAGATTTGTATTTAAGATCTGGAAAATTTTCTAACATTATTTTATTGAAGAGATCATACATTCCTTTAGTTCATATTTTGGAGTCTTTGCTCATGATTCTTAAATTTGTTCTCTTTATGCTATTCCAGATGATTTGAATATTTTGGTCATGGTTTCTTGACACCTTTTGTTTGTTCTTCACTTTATTTTCAAGAATATATATAAATCTATCTTCAAAGTAGTCTAATCTATGAGTGATGCTTTTAACTGAATTATTAATTTGACTTACTGAATCATTTCTAAGATTTTCATTTGATTCCTTTTCAGAACGTTTCTTTATTGAAATAATCTTTCACTTTCAGTGTTTTCTAATTTCATTCCCTACATCTTCTTTTAAGTCATTGAACACTTAAACTGAATTTTCTGAGTTCTTTCTCTGGCATTTCCCCCACTGTGGTATCACTGGAGTCAGTTGTTGAAACGTTGAGAGCTGGTTCAGATGGTTTGTTTCCTTTCTTTTTCATACTGCTTGTATATCTACCATCTATTGGGATGATCATCCCTTCTTTAATGCAATAGACTATTTCATGAACTTCTTTCTTTTAAGATCCCCAGTTGATAAATACCTGGGTATTGATACTTCCACTCAATATGTTTCCCCTTGCATTTTCCCCGGACCAGAACCACTTTTAGAGAAGACACTGATCTGTTTTTACTACCGTCAAGCCAGAGCAGAGTCATGTACTATTCAACCTTATGGAAAATGAAAAAAAATGTTGAAATCGTTCTCCACAGTTCTTTGAATCCAGATGTAAACTTGCAGTAAATGTGTCTCTGGTCAGTGTTCCTTCACTGCCTTCCTTCTGTGCTGTGGAATGATTGGGGAATACTGCCTAATTCTGTTCCATCATCTAATACTTGTCGCACTCTTTTTAAACCAGGCTTTGTAAGTCATAGTCAGGGTAATGTGGCCAAAAAAGGAAATAAGATAAATTAAAATTGAAAAAGGAGCATTTCCCTACAGCCATAGAAGAACATATTAAATTTCCTTATACATTTTAGCAGCTCATATCCATGGTCTAATAGATTTTTTTATATTATAGTCTCACTGAATGACCTGATGTATGGCTTATAACTCTTGACTGGACATATATGGATTCACAATCCTTTAGCTTTAGAAGTCATTGTTATGCATATGATAGTTAAGTCAGAGATAACATGTAAGATTTCCTAGTGTGTAAGGAGAGAAGTAAAGATTCATGGTTAAATAGCCTAAAAGAAAGGCCCAAACTTTGGGGAAATTCCAGAAAGAGTTTGAATACAAGATTTACTAGAAACCCATTTATCACAGAAATGATGGGAGAAGGTGATATGAAGTTAAAGAGATGGAAAAATGAGGAAACTGAATGGAAAGTCAACTGCTAATAATGTTAACATTGGAAGAATCTAAGAAAATTAGTTTAATTAAGTATCTGTATTCAAATACTGTTATGAAGCAGACAGGTGAGACTAAAATGAAGAAAATTGTGTGGAATAATTAAAATAACATAATTGGCACGCACATGACCTTCTGTAAATGTAAGCTTTTGTGGTAAAAACACTAAAGTCCATTTTTTAGTATTGGTTAGTATGTATTATAATTGTCTTTTTATGCCACGGGTTGCTAAAGTTTTCCCTTGAATTAAAATTTTATGTACTTGTATCAAAATACCCCACTTAACCAATGCTTCTACTAATCTGGAAGTGCTATTTTTTTTTAATTGAGAAATTTATTTTTTGAACAACCATACAAGTTTTAACAAAATAATATAAAATGCATATAGATTCTGGAGATTAGATTTACCCCCAAGAGTGCCCCCCCCAATTATCCACCCTTATCCCTCCCTTCCCCTTCCCCCCATATCTCTAAAACATGTATTAGGTTGTATAACATTACAACTTATCTGGATTTAACACATGATAATATACCACCTTTCTCAATGGCTGGGGTCTAGTTCCAGCCTTACAGATGAGTGGAGACATTTGACCCTTGGTTCTCTGGATTATGCTGATTTTACTCAGCATAATTTCTTCCATAGCCATCCATTTACCTTCAAAGGCTGCAATATCATTGTTTCTAATTGCTATGTAAAATTCCATGGTATATATGTACCACAGTTTTTGGATCCATTCATCCAGTGAGGGACATCTGAGTTGTTTCCATAGTAAATTGAGCTGCTATGAACATAGATACTGCTGTGTCACTATAATGTGCTGATTCTAAATCCCCTGGAAAGGTACCCAGGAGAGGAATAGTAGGATCATATGGTGGTCTCATCCATCTCATCTCCACACTGCTTTCCAGAGGGGCTGTACCAGTCTTGATCAATTATATTTCATTGGCAGCATTGATATTCCACACCCAGATGGTAGTACTATGAGTATTCTTACAAATAACTTGTGCTTAAGAACTGATCCACAATGTGGCACACTCTTTAGCCCCCTGAGAATCCAAATAATACTTATGCAATCATTTAATTCTAGAAAATTCACAACCTAAGCATTCATATCACTTGTAGGGGCAAAATATAGACAAATCAAGAGACTGGGATGTGGGCGATGTGGGGGTAATTCTGGTTTAAAAACAAATGCATACCATATTGTTAGTTTATGTGAATTTATGATTGTACAATAACTCAACTGCTTAATAAAAAATTGAAAAGAATTAATTACACTGAATTTAATAAGTAAAAATAACTTATGTAATGAACAAATTTTCCACACTTTAAATTAAAACTCTTGGAAAATTTTGTTTCTTAAAATTTACATGATAAATGTCCTTATATAACTGACCCATTAGTAATTTAGCAGAAATCAAGTACAACAGAAGGAAAAGTTCATAAACTGTCTGGAAATGGATGTATTGGACAAGTTTTCCTCCAGACAGAAGCTGATCATTTGAAGATGTGGATGTATCATGTTGAAATTCTCAATTCTTTGGCCACAACCCATGAAAAGAAATTTAAAGTGATTTTTTTGAGGGGGTAAGAATGAAGAAAAGATAGAAAGAAATCAAGATGATTCCAATGTTCCTGCTGTTTTTGCTGCTACTTCTGTGGATGATGATACCATTGGTTTTTATAGTAATATTCAATGGATGATTTCCAAGAACTTAAGAGTGGCAAGCAAACACACATATATAGGTCAAACATATTTTGGGAACGCGTTCTGTTTGTCACGGCTGTGACATGAAATTATGGAAGATAAAATTATAGATGAATAAGCTTGGGTGTTTAAAAATGAGCCTTCATCATCTTTGAAGGCTGTGGAAATTCTAGGCAAGCTACAAATAAATAATAAATTCCTAACAAAATGATTGTGCAGAGAATGAGTTCATTTTAGGCACCTGGTTGTAAAATGGGAGAAGAGAACCCATATAACATGTGACGCATGCATCCCTGTGAGTATATAAAGGTCCTGGAATACTGGACAACATTCACACTTCAGAAACGTCCTCCCACTCCTCAGCTGAAATCTCCCTACTTCCTGACACCATGTGTGGCAACTACTACCGGAGCTCCTGTGGAGGCTGTGGCCTCCGCTCTGGCTGCGGATATGGCTCTAGCTGCGGATATGGTGGCTATGGCTCAGGCTGTGGATATGGCTTGGGATACAGATATGGCTGTGGCTATGGCTCTGGCTGCGGCTATGGCTCCAGCTGCGGATATGGTGGATATGGCTCAGGCTGTGGATATGGCTCAGGATACCGATATGGCTCCCGCTCTGGCTGCTATCGATCATTTGGCTGCAGAAAATGCTAATCCTCTTGCTGTTAATCACCACAATTCCTCCTTTCTCCTTGAAAGGACCACTCTGAGAACAAGTTCAATGGAAAGCCCCCCTATTAACTTCAGACTAAAGATGAAGTATTCTCTTCTAGCACCTGAACTGACATCAAAACTTCTGTTTGTACTTGAAGCAGACTAATTCTATCATATTACTGAAGGCAGATATCATTTTGTTGAATATTCAAATGTAATTCTTGCAAGTTTCTATGTCTCTGTACTATACCTATTTTCAGAAGCAAAAAAGGATTGTAAAATTGGTATATACTAAAATGGAACAAATATAATAATTTCTGAATAAATTATATTCAATAAGAAACATGGTCTCTTTTCCATCAGTGTCATCAAGAACTTTTGTATATTTTATCTCCTGAACAATTCGTTGACCACAGCTTATGATAAATAAATGTTTTTATATTGGTTGAGTCTAAATATTACCCCTTCTACATACTTCCTAATTTTAACATTATTTCATTGTATTGATACCTCAACACAAAAATAAATGTTACACATCAAATTTAATGTCCTGTGTGAACAAAGGGTTAGAATAGGAAGATCAGTGTTAAATAAAAAGAGTTGTGAAGTTAATGCATTCATGCAAAAGTGATTGGCTTGAGGCTGGTTTAGAATCAGGGTAAGTTATTCACTTAAAGCTAATGATACTAATTTAAAACTCAACTTTTTAAATTTTGGAGTCAGTTCACAAGGAAATCACAGAGAAAAAGGATCTCCATGTTCCTTAGTCTTGCTATGTGACTTTTACCCTCATGATTTTAAAGTGGCTGTTGAGTATGACCAGCATCAGTCACATGTTCCAGGCAGGACAAATGGTGAAGATAATGAAATCTTTCCAAGAATCATGCCTTTATCCTTGGGAGCAAGCCCCCGCCCTTTGGCTTACCCCTGTTTGACTTTTACTGTGTCATGTGGCCTCTCCCAGCTGAAGGTGCTAAACAGGAAGGGCACTGGGCAAGGGTTGCGCTAGTCTCCTGCAGTGTGTGCCAAAGTCCCAGAAGCATTGCCTCCCAGTGGAAAGGATGAAGCTGGAGGAAGGAAAAGCTTAAGTACGTGGACATTTGTCTTTCAGTAATTCCAGTTTGAGGAGATGCACAGTTTTTGTGTTCACATATATTTTTCTTCAAGGGTGGGGATTTACATTGGTATATTCTATTTCTGTGATGTTATCATAGTTTACATGGATATCTTTTCTATTGTTACTTTGGGTTTTACATTTTACTTGATTTATTCTGTTGTAATTCTCTTTTATTCTCATTTTCATTACCATCTGTCATTCACAGTCCTCTTACTATTTATCCTATTTATATGTGAGGAACCATTTCATCCCACTGAAGTCCCAGCAGGGATGGTCATTACATAGTTGAGTAGTCCAGCACAGAATCTTCAGGCACAGGCAAAGACTTCCTAAACTGGACTCCTATAGTCAAAGAAACAAGAATTAATAAATTGCTTGGGAAACTTCTGCACAGCAAAGAAAATTAACAGAATAAAGAGACAATTGAGAGGAGGGAGAAAAATTTTGTTAGTTATTCTTCTGACAGAGGATTAATATCCAGAATATAAATGGAACACAAAAAAATACCTCAACATTAAAAAAAAATGATCCATTCAATGAATGGGCAAATGAGTTGAATAGACATTTATCTAAGAGGAAATACAAATGACTTACAAATATTTCAAAAAATGTTCAACATCTTTTGCAATCAGGGAAACACAAATCAAAACTACAATGGTTTCCATCTCAATCCAGTTAGAATGGCAAGTATTAAAAATACAAATTACAAGGAACGCTTGTAAGAATGGGGAAAAGGGAAATTTATAACACTCATGGTGGGAATGCAAATTGGTATAGCCACTAGGAAATCAGTGTGGAGGGCCTTCAAGAAGCCAGAAACAGGGGCTGGAGCAGTGGCTCAGCAGTTACAGCGCTTGCCTGGCATGTGTGAGTACATGAGTTCAAACCCCAGCACCAGGTACACAATGAAGTATCGGAGCAACAAAAGACATATGAAAAATTAAATAAAATTGATTCTGTCTGTCTCTCTCCCTCTCTCTTTCTCTTTTTCTCTTTGTCTCTCTCTGTCTCAGAAAAAAAAAAGAAGCTGGAAATAGAAATACCCTACCCTATGATTCAATGGTACTACTACCTGGTGTTTATCCAAAGGAATTAAAAGCAGAATATTTTAGAGATGCACACATACTCATGTTTATTACAGTCCGATTTGCATTAGTCAGGTTACAGGATCAGCCTAGGTGACTGTCAATAGATGAATGGATAAAGAAAGCATTGTATACACAATGGTATTTTACTCAAGTATGAAGAAGAATGAAAGTATGTCATTTGCAGGAAAATATGTTGAATCGGAGACCAAAATGTTAAGTGAAATAAAAGAGAAAAGCATTTATTTTCTCTCATGTGTAGAAACTTGAGGGAACAACAAGAAAAAAAAAAAAAAAGAAAAAACAGGGACACCATGAAAGTGAAAGTGAGACCATTAGGATAGAGAAAGGGGGTCAGGGAAGGGAGTAGGAGAACACAGGGAGGTATTTGGGAGTGAAATCGACAACATTATGCATTTATGTATATGTGAATATACCACAGAGAGACACAGCGTTCTGTATATGATCCAATAAAAAGGAAAAATAAAAGAGAAAATCTCCAAATCAACTTTTTAAAAATTTTGTCAATGGGAAAATCAGGAAGATATGCTTAAAACAAGGTTAAAAAGTTGGCTTCGCATTACGGGCATTAAGTGTTTGGAACATACATGAATTTTTTGTTTAGACATGTGTTCCATTTCCAAAATATTTCACTATGCATATTCAAATATTGCAAAGTCCATAATCTACAGCACTTGGTTTCCAAGCATTTAGGATTAGTTATACTAGACTTATATTATATATTTAAAACAATATGAAAGTATTATTATATCTCTTAAAAAATCTTTCTTTACTCAGAGTTTTTAAAATGTATAATTTCCAAGAGTTTTATTGAGTAGAATAACAATCAAACAAATACCTATAGGTCCACATATTTTTAGTGATGTGTTCTGCTATGTCATGGTTGTGAATGAAATCATTGAAGATAAAACCATGGTTATGTAAGTTTGGGAGGTTAGGAAAATTACCTTTATTTCCTTGCAGGAACATGAAAATACCAGGCACATCAGGAATTAAATCATGAATTCCTAACAAAAAGATTGTACAGAGAATGGGCTCATTTTAGGCACATGGTGCCAAATGAGAGAACAGAGCCCACATGAACTATGACACATGCAACCCTGTAAGTTTATAAAAGTCACAGAGGACTTGATGACATTCGACTTCAGCAACATCCTCCCACCCCTCAGCTGAAATCTCACCTACTGACACCATGTGTGGCAACTACTGAGGGAGCTCCTGTGAAGGCTGTGGCTATGTCTCTGTATGGAGATATGACTCTAGGTGTGGATGTGGCTGTGGCCATGGCTCTGGATGGGGATATGACTCTAGGTATGGATATGGCTATGGCTGTGGATGTGGACATGACTCAGGCTGTGGATGGGGCCCTGGCAGTGGCTATGGATCCAAATATGGATGTGGGTGAGGCTACCATTCTGGATAGGGATATGGCTTCCACTGTGGTTATGGATATGGCTCCGGCTGCTGTAGCTGCCAACCAATTTGCTGCAGAAATGCTATTCCTCTTGCTAATCATTGCAAGAAGTCATCCTTTGCCCTTGAAATGAGCAAGTTCATTTGAAATAGCCCCCATCCATTAACTTCAAACTGAAGTAGAGATTGATGATTGTCTGCTGTGCACCTTAATGAACAACACAAAGTGTATTTGAACTTGAAGAACACTGAGTAATCCATCCCATCACTGAAGACAGGTGGTATTTTGTTGAATGTTCAAATACAAATCTTTATAGCCTTCTCTTTGTACTACTTTGTAGCTATTTTCAGAAGCACAGAAAGATTGTATAATTGGCACATATAAAAATGGAACAAACATAGCAGTTTCCTAATAAATGAATTTGTTTGCTAAGATGTCTGGCCTCCTTTGTATCAGTTATATCAATAATATTTGGATTTTTGTTTTCAACCTTTGTTAACTTTAAATAAGAAAAAAGTATAGATATTAACTCTTTTGCATATTTTCTAATTCTTTAATGTTAATTGACCTCCTTTATACCTTATATGAAAACAAATCACACTCCAAAATTCATGTCTGCATGAATCAAAGATTAGAATAGGGAGATCAATGAGAATGGGAACCAAGTCATTAAGTTAATGGATTAGTGCAGAAGTGACTGGATTGATCCTGCTTTATAATCATGGTAATAGGGATACAATCATATTAATTTAAACCTAAGGTTTTTGAAATATGTGAGACAAGAAATCTTGGAGTGAGTTAAGGCTGAGACAACCATTCAAGGGCAGGAGAAAGGACTAGGACTTGTTGTTTGTCTTTTCTACCCATGCTGTGTCACTTGTACACTCACGGTTTCAGAGTGGCTGCTGAGTATGAGCACCATCATGCTCATGTTCCAGCAAGGAAGAAGTAGGAATTTTCACACAGCTATCTTTTCTATTCCTACTTTTGGTTTAGCATGTTACTGGATTTCTTCTGTTGTAATTCTCTTTTATTCCCATTTTCATTACCACCTGTCACTTACTGCCATGTTATTATTTATGCTATTTATATGTATGAAAAACATTTTATCCCACTAGTGTCTCAACAGGGGTGGTCGTTAGGTAGTTGAGTACTCCTAACCACAAAATATGATACTTGAAATCTCTAAGTCTGAGAATTTTTAAACTTTCTCTATTGAAAAGTTCTACACAATATAAACTTGTTTCTCATAGAAAATCTTAAAAATAATGTTTAAAATTTGCTTTGATTGATGTGAATTAGTTGTGTGTTTAGTGACCATTTTGCTGCTGAGAAAAAAGACCTGTCGAGAACTATTAGAGAAGGAAAATTTTATATTGCAGCTCATGGTTTCAAAGTCTTAGTCCATAGATGGCTGACTTCACTGTTCGGGATGCAAGGTGAGGCAGAACATCGTGGTGGAAGAGTGTAGTGGAGGAAAGCGGGTCAGAAAATGGCCACCAAGAAGCAGAGAAATAGAAAGATCCCCTTACGGAAAAAAAAATATGAACCCTCAGGGCATGGACCCACCTCCTCCCACCACACCTACCTGCCCCACCAACTTAATCCCTATGGGGAATCACCACACTGATCAGTTTAAGGCCCTAATAACTTGATCATTTTGCTTCTTCGTTTGTCTCCAAAATGAGCTTTGGGGGTCACTTCACATCTAGACTACAACAATGTGTTAGAACATACATGAATTCCATGCTTAGACAAGGGTACACCGCCAAGATACCTCATTAAACATATGTAAATTTTACTTTATAGCACTTTGGTGCCAAGCTTTTAGTATAAGAGATACACTACTTCTCTTATATATTCAAAGAAATATAAAAATATTATTGTTGTATACATTTTTTAAAAAAGCATTTTCCCATCATATTGATTGGTGTTGAAAGTTCCATCTTTCTTACCATGTGTATATTCATATCATTTCTAATGATTATAAGCACAGATAAAGAAGAACAAAAAATGATAAAGACAATTGGGTTTTATTATCTTTATATTATTTCTAATTACTTTATGGAATCCTGTGGGTACCCAAGATATTTCCTTTTAACTATCTCAGTGAGGCACATGTGTCCCTGTTTCTTCAAATCTATGTTTGGGTTTTCTCTATTGTGTCCTCGGTCCCTTTTCCAATTTTGCTATCTCTGTTTTGTTTAGTGATTAGTAGGAGATTCTTTTATACTTTTGACAAACACCTTTGTCATTTTTAGACATTGCCAATATTATCTCCCAACCTATAATGTATCTCTGTCCATACCAGGCATAAAAGAACACAAATTTTGATCCTGTTATGACTGTTGCATGTATTTTTAGAAAAAGAGATTTACTCTAGACTTTGTTCAGCAACATTTTAAGTACCATTTTAAATTTTTACACTTCCTATCTGGAATGTGAATCCACCTGAAGTCCCTATTTGATGTGGTGCTCTTGCTTCATTTTTTGAGCAAGATTATCCTACAGCATCACCAACAGCCCCTCCTGTGCCATTCACTGGTGGTGCTGCCTTTATGTGGTGTCTCCATGTTAGTGTTACTTTTTTAGTGCATTTCGGTCTTTATCCTCTCTTCTGAGCTGTCTTACTACTTATGCCTCTTTGAATATTCTAAGAGCTTTCTTTTTTGCATATGACAAGGAATTAAGCTCATCCCACTCTGTTTCCATAGAAAAAGAGAGTAAGAAAAACTGGTGAGAATTTAAAGAGAAACAGACTTGACAAGAAATTAAAAAAAAAAAAAAACGGTTAGTGGAGCTTGAAAGTGAAATAGACCTGCCGTCTCCGCTGTCTACGAGTTGTCGAAGAGTTCAGAGCTCTGCTTATTGGAAAAGATGGAGCAACACTGCACATTCAGAACAAATGCTGCACTAATTGATCTTTATCTATCAGTTCTCCTTTGTAATTTAATGATTCTGTAAGTACAGAATAAATGAAGATACTCTCTAGGGCACCTGACTATACTAAGGCCTGGGAATCCAGTAGAATAAGGTACAGTCCTGGGAAGCATCAGAAAGAGGAGTGATACATTCCAGGTAGCTGTGATCCAATCTGCCTATGTTAGAGCTCGTATTTCTTGTTTTCTATGAATATGTGTAGACAAATGCAGTCCTGAGCAGGGAGAGAGAATTCAGGTCAGTGAATTTGTGGCAGAAGAACTCATGGGTGTGGTCAGGGGCAATACAGGAATAAATGAGGACTATGTCAGTTCTTAAAGGAATATAAGTAATTACTCTGGGATTCACATGCCATGATCTAATCACAAAAGAAGATAGAAAGAGTAAAGGAAACTAACAAATGATCTATGAAACAACCAGAAAACTATGTAAAAAATACCATCAGTAAGTCCATTCCTAAACCTTACATGCAAATCGATTATATTCCCCAATCAAAACAAACCAAAATACAAACCAAAGGGATAAGAAAAATCCACAGAGTAAAAAGAAAGGCAAAAGAAGGTGAGGGTTAGAAACAGTACTTCAGATCCAAGGTTAGTACACAAATACACGTGGATTTTAATGGCTCAACATTAAAAAAAAACCTATAATTAAAAATGGACAATGGACCAGAATAATATACATTTATTTATTTTTTACAGAGAGACAGTGAAAGAGAGAGAGAAAGAGAGAATTAATTTTATTTAGTTTTTTGGTTGTCTGACAATTAGTTGTGCATGTGGTGCTGGGATTCCAACCTGGGTCCTTGTGCATGCCAGGCAATTGCTCTACCACTGAGCCACACTCCAGCCTCCACATTTGTCAACAGACATATGATGAAACACTCATTATAACTTGATCAGGGAAGGGCAAATTAAAACAGCAGTGAGATATCACTCTATAACTATTAGAACGGCTATTATTAAAAGAAAAAAATATCTAAGATATTTTAAAGACATTTGAAAATGAGACCCTTCTACACAGTTCATGAGAATGTAAGTTAGTACCACCATGATGGAAAATAGATTGAGTGTTATACAAGAAAATAAAAAGAACTAAAATATGATCCAGGAGTACGGCTTCTCCATACATTCCAAAGGGTGTATTTTTCTTCAATTCCCTCTTCATTGCCACATAGTTCACAGTAGCTAAGTTGTGGAGTAAAACTCAATGTCTATCAGTAGATGAGTTCAAAACAAAAATGTAGAGAGTGGAATATTTATCAAGTTTTGAAAAGAAGGATATTCATTTATGACATAATGGTTAAACTTGAACAATGTTATATTCAATGAAATAAACCATATAAAAATACAAATATCACAAGATCTCACTTATATGTGCAACCTAACAAATCCAAATTCATAGAGACAGAGAATAGAATGGTGCTTGTTAGGGATTGGTGGTAGGAAAAATGGAAGATTTTGGTCAAAGACTACAAACCATCTGTTGTAAGATGAATTAGTTCTGGAGATATAAATAGTGTTGTGAATAACATAAATTATGTGCTGAATTTTTGCTGAGAGAGAATATTTTAAATGTTCTCATCACTAAAAACATGAACATTTGAGATAATCATGTGTTAAATAATTAATATACCTTTTCTACAATGTATGTGTAAAACATAATATCATATTGTACATAGTAAACAGGATTTTAAATGGTTTATTAAAGCATGAAAATGTTATAAATAAGAAAGGAGTAAAAGTGGGGAACTGTATTTGTTATCAGTGTGATTCTCATAACACATTTAGTGTATGATCTTGTGACCTGGGGGGCCACTTTGTAGTGACATATTATTTCTACTGAACTCCTCCATACAGTGTGGTTACAGGTGCCAAGAGAACCTGACTGAGCTTTTACATAACATTTTAATGACTGTCTAGAAAAGAGAAAATTATTTCATCCCAATTTAACACATAGGCATGTTCCCAAAATAGCTATGATACTGGTAATTTCAATGATAATTTCAGTTGGTAATGGTAATTTACATGAGGTTACCAAGTTTCAAAATATGCTATGAAGGCAAACCCTTAGACACAGTGTGTGATCTGCATAAAAAAATGAATGCTGTAAAATGTTTTAGTAAGGTAGAGTGAGCTCAATCACATCATATAGCTCATTGCTTGGGGGAATCTGGGTGCCTTTGAAAATTTATCATGAAAAGTATTGATCTATATATGTCACATACAAGCATATACTAGTTGTATATATTTAAAGGGTATAGTGTGTGTGTGTATGTGTGCGTGTATGGTATCATAATAAATGATAGCAGCATTAAAGTATATCTTGCAGGGGCTGGAGCAGTGGCTCAGTGGTTACAGTGTTTGCCTGGTATTTATGAGAATGCAGGTTCAAACCTGAGCACCACGTATACAATAAAGTGTGGGAGCAACGAAAGCCACATGAAATACTAAATAAAATTGATTTTTTCTTTCTCATTCTCTCTCTCTCTCTCTGTGTGTGTGTGTCTCCGTTTTAATGCGTGAATACATCAGAACAAGTATACAGAAAAAATTGAAAAGTAATTGCTTTAAAGGATGTTCATATTGGAATATAAGAAAGGGTAAAATAAATAAAATATATTTTCTCCATGATATATGATAATTTGTGTTCCACCCTTTATATCTCTTATGTAATCTCCCTGAGCCCCTTAACAAAACTTCTAAGTACATTTAGTTGCTTTTATTCTGAGTCAGTCGTTATGGAAACAGAGGGA
The DNA here is from genome assembly GCA_004027875.1 of Aplodontia rufa. NCBI lineage: Eukaryota > Metazoa > Chordata > Mammalia > Rodentia > Aplodontiidae > Aplodontia > Aplodontia rufa. Next base: position 31,449 of record PVKS010007754.1, on the reverse strand, counting down.
CATTTTCCACGCTCATATAACTAGTAAAGATCTCAGTCAGGACATGGACGTTGTTTCCTGGGGAAAGCTATGTATACTACTTAGCCCCTGGAATTTGGAAGAGAGACTGTATCAGTTACCAGATTACTTTCTCTCTGGTCCGAACTCACCCTTCTCCTTTCAGCATTCCTCCTTAAATGTGAGCACAAGATTAAGCTTTCTCCATAGAGAAGGTGTGTGAACACTGAAGAAGACATAGATTTTCCTGAGTTTTGCAGATGCAGTGCTGGAAAGAGGTGGAGGAGGTGGATGACCACTTAATTACCACCTGTCTCTAAAACACTGCTCCTCCTCTGACTTTGGAACAAGATTTCTTTCTTAAAAAAAAAAAAAAAAAGGCAGTTTTTATGGGATCTCATTGATATGTAGAAGACTGCCTATATTTAAAATGTGTAATTTTCTGAATTTGGACATATCCCTGTGAAACCACCTCCACAATCATGGTTACAAACATATCTACCACCTTTCAAAGTTTTTTTGTGTTCTAATAATTTTTCCCTTGGGGTAGAAACACAACCTGACAGCTTCATTCTTCACAAACTTTTAAGAGCGCAGTACACTATTTGTATTAGTCAGCTTTCCCTAGATCTGACAAATAACAGAAAAGCAACTTAGTGGAGGAAAGATTAATTTTGGATCACAATTTCAGAGGTTTGTGTCCATGATTGGAGGACTGCAAGGCAGAGATGTTGTGGTAAAAAGGGCATGGCAGAGTGACTCTGCTCACCTCATGGTGGCCAAGAATGAGAGAGAGAGAGAGAGAGAGAGAAGGAAGGGGACAAGATATAGTCCTTCAAGGGTATAATCCCAAAAACCCACTCTTTTCAATCAGATTGTCCATCCCACAGCCTCCACCACCTCCTGTGTGTCCAAGCAGCTATCAATGGGTTAATTCACGGATGAGATCAGAACCATCTTCATCCAATCACTCCGCCAAAGCACCTCTGAACATTGTTGCTGTGGGGACCAAGCCTTCAACATACAAGCCTTTGGGTTATAATCCAGATCTGAACCATAGCACTATTGTGTACTATAGCACAACAATTTTCCAAAATATTCATTGAGTAAAATACTCATAAGATTGTTCTTTCTTGAGGATTCTTTCATAACTCTAGCATGCTCTGCAGAGTTTCTTGACAACTTGCAGTAGTTCTTGATTGTAATGGAATGATTTTTATATTATACTTTCCCTAATTTGTCTCCTGGGTGAATTATATCTCTTGATTGGACCCAGACTGGTGCCCAGATCCTTAGCTAGTGTTCCATTTGTGTACATTGAGAAGTGCAGATTGAAGGGAAGATATCCACAACAGGCTAAAATTTTATGAAATAATGAAAAGAAGTTTTGAATAAAACAGAAGTCATGGACAAGAAAACTATTTATAAAGAAACAATGGGGTGAAACAATATCAAATTAAAAATACAGACCATTGAACTGTGCCATAGAAAAGCCAACGTTCACTAAATGTCATAATTGCAAGGAATCCAGTAAAAAGCAGAATAAGTCGATGTTATTTTAATATGCTTTTTAGAGAACACAGGTTACACTCAAATCAAAAAAATATGGTGGAGAAAGGAGATGCTTGTTACATTTTGGTGAGAAACATGGATATGGAACACAAACATGAGAGGAACTAGGCACTCTGAGCTCAACAAGAAATACGCGTGTGTTCAAGTACTGGACTTTAACAAAGCAGCTGTTGGCCTGTGACATCTACACATTCCCAGTGGAAACTTTTGGAAAATTGGTTTCTTTTGTTTAAATAATAAATCTTCCAGAAGCGTTCCATCAAGAAACCAACAAAAACACTCTTCCAAAACAGGCAGAGAGAGGGGCTGGAGTGGTGGCTCAGTGGTTATGTTGCTTGCCTGGCAAGCGCGAGGATGCAAGTTCAAACCCCAGCACCACGTACACAACGAAGTGTCTGAGGAATGAAAGTCACATGAAAAACTAGATAAAGATTGCTTCTCTCTTTCTCGCTCTCTCTGTCCCCCCTTTCTAAAAAAAAGCAGAAAAAAAAAAACAAAAAAGGCAGAGAGAGTCACAACCTCCCTGGATGGGCTAGGCAGGCCTCCTACATGGAGAAGGGTGATATTCAGGGGTAAATGGACCATGTTAAAATACTCAACTGCTTGCTCAAAGACTATGAATAGTGTTTTAAAATGATTGTGATGGAAATGCCAAAGTATTAAAAAAGGGGATAAAGCAGCCAAAAATAAGAACAGAGAAAAGAATGAGAATAAGAAAGGGGAGAAGTGTATTAGCAGAAAAATACTGATAGTAATGAATAGAACATCTTACGTAGTAGATTATTTCCAGGGTCTTGAAAGAGCAGAGCGATAAATACCTATTTAGAAGCTGAGCGTGTTTCGGTGATGTACTATGTCATGTTCATAAGATGCAATTATGAAGGTAACATGATAGTTTCATAGCTTGGGTGTTTAGTTAATGTGTCTTATTTTCTTTTAGGGCTTGTAAAAATTCCTGAGGAAGCAATAAATAAATTGTGAATTCCTAACAAAATGATGGTACACAGAATGACTTCAGTCTAGGCACATGGTTGCAAAGTAGAAGAACACAGCCCATGTGAGTTATGACACATACAACCCTGCAAGTATATAAAGATCCCGGAGGACTGGGTGACATTCAGCTTCAGAAACATCTTCCTACCCCTCAACTGAAATCTCACCTACTGACACCATGTGTGGCAACTACTACAGGAGCTCCTGTGGCAGCTGTGGCTGCAGCTCTGGCCGCAGCTCTGGCCGTGGATACGGCTCTGGCTGTGGATACAACTCTGGCTGTGGATACGGCTCTGGCTGTGGATACGGCTCTGGCTGTGGATACAACTCTGGCTGTGGATACAGCTCTGGCTGTGGATACAACTCTGGCTGTGGATACGGCTCTGGCTGTGGATACAACTCTGGCTGTGGATACAACTCTGGCTGTGGATACAACTCTGGCTGTGGATACAGCTCTGGCTGTGGATACAGCTCTGGCTGTGGATACAGCTCTGGCTGTGGATACAACTCTGGCTGTGGATACAACTCTGGCTGTGGATACGGCTCCGGCTGTGGATACAACTGTGGCTGTGGATACAGCTCTGGCTGTGGTTATGGCTGTGGATATGGCTCAGGATATGGTTATGGTTCCCGCTATGGCTGTGGATATGGCTCTGACTGCTATGGCTACCGACCATTTTGCTACAGAAGATGCTATTCCTCTTGCTGCTAATCTTCACAACAATTAATCCTTTGCCCTTGACGTGGCCACTCCCACCTGAAGTAAAATTGAAATCACCTCCCAATCATTCATTTCAGGCAAAAATAAAAATTGTCTAGTGGACCTTTGGTTTATCATCAAAGAGGCCTTTAACTTGATGGATACTGCATAGTCAATCACACCAATGAAGACTCATGATTTTATTTGCCCTTCAAGTATAAATTCTTTTACCTTTTTTATCTGTCTCTCTGCTGTTGCTATTTGCAGGAGCAGAATAGGAATATATAATTGGAATGTACAAAATAGACATTAATAGTTTCTTAATAAAATATATTCTTTAAGGATTTTGGACTATTTTTTAATTTTATTTTATTAATTTAATTTATTTTTAAAAAATTTTTGAAGAGTTGTGTTGTTGTACAATAATAAATGCATATGTGGAAGCAATATGATATACCCTTGCTCCTAAGCCAGAATGAGCCCCACATGACCTACACTCAGGTCTCTTGACTCTTCTATATTCCCCCCATAACAGACATAAATGTCTCTCTATATAGACATTTATATATAGAGACATCTATATATAGACATCTCTATATATAGACATTTATATCTGTCTTACACATATACATCCACTGCCATTGATTTCAAGGTATGTGGCCTCCTGGATAAATGGTTGACCATAAATTAGGATACAAAAACATTTTTAACTGATTGAACTCAAATATTGTATCTTATATATTCCTTAATTCCTTGTGTGTAAATTTATTGGATTTATATCTAAACACAAGCACAAGTATCACACCTGGAAGTAGCAGATAAGATTACTACCACGGCTCAAGAAAATTGGAAGTGACCAGATTCTTCTGTCTTCCTGTTCCCAGCTCCGCTTTTTGATATTCATAATCATGGTTGCAAAGTGGTTTGCTGAGAATGACCAACACCACGCTCACGTTCCAGGCCGGAAAGAGGAAAGCAATTGAACAAGAGCTTCTCGGCTCTTGCAGGATGTCCGTGTTTTCCTCTGCTTGTCCCCCTTTGGCTATTATTGTGATAAAGTGGGCACTTAGCTGAAGGTGGACAAAGAAAAGACATCTGAGGACTGGGCCCATGTGAGTTCGACAACTTTGTGTGCCAAAAGTTCATAGATTTGGGGGTTTGGAGGAAAACTACAAAATTCTGAAAGAGCAAAACGGTAAGAAAATGGACTTAGGTCTCAGAGTTCCTGAAGATGTCGATTGTGTTCCAGTAACTGTTCAAGAACCAGTGAGATGGTCGTTTGCCAGGTGTATAGGCAGAAAGGTATAGTACCTTGGTACTTATAAGGTGTGTTTTTAATTTAGTAATACAATCTTTCTTAAAACTCAGCTTCTTTACATGTACAATGTGCATTGAATATCTTCCCACTATTGTTGGGAGATTCATATTAGTAATATTTACAAAGGCAATTTGCCTAATACGAACCATTATAATCACTGGTCATAATAACAAGTTTCTTTACACCAAGGGAGACTGCAAAGGGAAAGCAGTAATCAGAGCTTTAAGAGATTAATTAACCTATCTATTCACATGATTGCCTAAGATGTAGACCCCGTTATTAGTGATAGAAACATTATAAATAATATTTATATTTAGTTCATTCTCCAGACATAGGATATTAAATCTTTTACCATAATGCAAATCTTTTTGGTGATATCAAATTTGAAATGAGTATCTCAATTGTTTTCTACTTTTAAGTCATTGAACATTTTCAAGACAATGATTTTGTAGGTAGAAAATCTATGCATCCCATAGTTACTAAATTAAATATATGCTCTACTGACAAGTACAATGAAATGATGTAATATTTTAAGTAGGAATTTATTGTACAGAATGCCTTATTCACATTGTATTCAGTTTAATATGAAGATAATTACTTCTCTCTGATTTAGTTTTATTTGCTTTCTTCACTTAAATGCAATCAGTAGGAATTGATCAACTGTGTGGCATTCACTTCATCAACACATATTCTGTTGATGCTCAATTAGCTTAATATTTCTTAAAGTCATATAGTTTATAAATTGTGAAAGCAGATTCTGACCTTGGTCTGTCTGATTTCAAAAGATTTCCCACATTGTAAATATTTGTGAATTACTCTGAGAATGAGGAATTTAATCCAGTTTTTAAAGAGGCAGCAAATACTAGCCACCAATAATTTAATTGGAGATTACACTAGAAAGTACATGGGATCTAAATGAGAGAACATTTCAGTAATTTTTTTGTGGGTTAAATAATGACATTTAAAGTAACTATGAAGAATCCAGAAAGGTTTTATATTATCAAAATGCTATTAAAATTCATGATGGATTTAGTTTTAAATATGAATTTAGAATTTCTAGAAAGAAAGTGAATCCTGAAACTAGAAAGACCAGTTTGGGGAAATTTATTTATGCAATCTTGGAATGGGGCAGGGGAAGTGAGTTCTCACTGGGAAACGATAGCAACTGAAATGAAAGAAGAAAACCAAAATAGAATAAAAAGAATATTCCTTAAATATCAGCAATATTTTAATTGCAGCAAATACTGACAAATGAGGAGTGACATAAGTGAAGTAGTCTACTTGGGATCTTTTCAAGCCTGCAGAATAAATACCAATAATCAATACTAATATAACCCTCGGATTAAGAGAAATGAGATAATATTTACATCAGAGATATTAGACACTGAAACACTATTAACAAATTTTAACATAAAAACATGTTATGTGGGCACATTTGGAGAAAAGTAGACTTCTGCTGTGAAATTGCAAATATTTTCCAATATCAATAGGCAAAAGCTCAACATCCTTGATCATAGTGAGAAACGTAATAACAGTACTCACAGTTTTCAGGCAGCTGACGTGTCCCAATCTTTCTCAAAATCCCAAAGACACCGAAGTTTCAGATATTGGCTCAGAAACACCTTTGATGAAATTAAATAATTCTTACCTAAAAATATCTGAAATAAAATACAAACATAACAAAGCTATTTAAATATAATAAATCAATTTGACCAAAAACAAAAGCAAAGTACTTCACATTCTTCAGCCAAATACTAACCCATTTTCAGTTAAAATTAGGAAGCAGACAGGTGTGGAAATTGTTGTCATCATCAAGTATATACAGAGAAGAAAATATAATTGACACAAACACTGGAGAATATAAGTCATTGGTTGGTGTTTATGTCCTTTTACAATCAAGAGGATGCAATATACTTAAGTAAAAAAAATAAAATTTGCAAGATATACTCCATGTAAGAGAAAGGCAAATGTCCAAACACATAACAAATACAAATTCAAAATAAAATATCAAAATATTGTTTGTATCAGCTAAGCAATAGCTTTTATGCTTGTGACTGAAAAAGAGATACAGAAATGTTATACCCACACTGTGCTGCTGAGGGTGGTATTTCAGGCTCCTGTGAGGTCCCTATGTCTGGCCGGTCTGTCTGTAAATGATCTAGTGACCAAAGGTGACACTTATCCTTCTCTTGGATTGTGCCATCTGGCACATTACATACAGTTTTTTAAATTTTTATTTATTTATTTATTTTAAGAGAGAGGGACAGTGAGAGAGAGAGAGTGAGAAAGAGAGAGAGAGAGAAAGAATTAATTTTTTCATGTGTCTTTCATTGCTCTGACACTGAATCATGTACATGGTGCTGGAAAACGTTCTAATTTTAAGTACTTGCACATGAATAAAGAGATTTCCATTTATCTTCAAAAGCTGTAATACTGTTGTTTCTAATAGCTGAGTAGAATTCCACAGTATGTATATACCACAGCTTTCGGATCCTTCCTCAAGTGAAGGGCATCTGGGTTGATTACAAATTTTAGCTATTGTAAATTAAGCTGGTAACATGATAAATAAATGGAAGTATATATTTCACTGAAATGAATCTCACCCAGTAACATAGTACTGAGACTTACAAAATCAAAATGAAGAAAATAGTGTAGTTAGAGAAGTGGTCAGAAAATCAGTAAAATTTACTCTCCTAGCCCTGTAGAGTTTGTCTTGACCACAGATAAACAAATCGGAGATTAAAAGATTTTAAGGGTATATTATAAACTTTCTGCTATGAAGAATTACCTTCTTTTCAAACATTCATGAACTTAAAAAACATTTTTGAATATCATTAATTTCCAAAAGGTAGAAGAAATGTAGATTACAGTTGAAATCATTATTATAAAGACAGAAATATGAAGTAAGCTCATATTAAAGGTGAAAATAAAATATTTTTGATTTTTCAAGGAAGAACAATCATTAAAGCATATTAAAATTTAATGAACGGAAAGAGTACATATAAAAACCTCAGTGATGTTGCAAAACCTGTACTTAGAAAAAAATTTATAGAATTCACTTTTATTACCTTTTTAAAATTATAGTCATTATATAAGAATGAAAATATTCAGAAAGCTATTGAATTTCAAAATAATTATATAAGCAGGAGACAATAAAACTTTAAGCACAAATTAATAGAAATACTGAAAATAAAACCAAAATTTAATAAATTCAAAAGTTCATTGTATCTTGGTGAAAAACACCTAAGTGGTTTACCAAAGAAAAGAAAACACAAAAGCACATAAGTTAGTGATGAAAAAAATCAAAGCCAATAGACACAGAAGTTAAACTTTTTGTTGTTATGTTTGTATTGATTTATGTTAAAATTTTGCAACAGGAAAGAAGAATGTGTTATTTTCTAGGAATATCTAAATTATTTATGTTGCTAAAATAGGTAGGACCTATGCTTTGCTTAGTATCTGTGACATCCTTAAGGAAATTATTCAACACTTTTCCCTGAAATTTATCCCAATAGTGTCAAAGTTATTCATTCAAGAAAGTAACAGGAAATTCTGAAGAGTCTAAAGAATCTACAGATCATAGAAAAAGAGAGGAAAGCTTTAAAACTTGTCAATTCAAGCCCCCAAAATGATCTTTTCATTACAATGGTTGAGGCAGAAGTGTACAATATTAACAATAAAAGTTGTATTTTAAATGTAATTTCACTTAAATATCGTACATTCGAAATCCCTTGGCTAAGAGTTATTCAGCATAGAATTGTTAGGATATTCACTTTTATGAATTTACAGAATTAGTTTAAAGGAGATGAAAATCATTAACTGATTTTGCAAAGACATTTGATTAAAAATCAACATCTATTTGTAGCAAAAAACTCATTGATAAAAATTGGTGAATAATATTTATCTTTCTCAAAACAAACTCTGGTATCAAATATACTGAAACCTTAAACCTATTTCTTAGATGAGTAACAATACAAGGGTGCCTACTATCACTACTTTTTATTCTTAAGGTAATAAAATGAAATCATGTATGTTCTAATATAATTTACAGATGAGTTTAAAAATATAAATGAACTACTTAGAAAATATTAAAATAAATAATGAATTTCTCATGGTAATCATTTTTAAGTAAACATAACCAAGTAAATATCAACAGAATCTGATAGAAAATAAATAAAAATAGTGTGAAAAATAGTCAGGGTTTGCCTGTTTATTTCCCATCAGTGCTCCTCAGACTTCATATGGCATACATAGTGATTATCTACAAAATACATTGCTGGACCCCATTTCCAAACATACTGATGTAACTCGAGAGTCTGCATTTCTCAGTTCTCAGGCAATCCTAATGCTGCTCATCCCTGAACTACATTTGACAGTAACATCCTTTGACTTCTGCTACCCTGATGATGTGCACTCGAAGACCCTGGAGCCTGCTCCTCCATTGGGACTTTATAATCCAGCTTCCATTATATCCTTGACTCCCCTGTGATGGATGTAAATGTTTGTTGCAAAACTTAGAGGTAGTTAGCAAGGGTAATAACTCTCAGGAAGGGAGGAGAAGGGAAACGTTGGAACTGAGTTAAAACAAGGTACATTCCAAGCATTTATAAGTATGCCACTGTATACTATTGTTATGTATATAAAAATGTTCTTCATAAGCATAAGAATTATGTCACTATACTTGATTATGACCCAGAAAGAGAGGAAAACGAGTGGGGGAAAGAAGGAGGGAGGTGTGTGTGTGTGGGGGGGTGCTGCTGGTGGAGATATTGACCAAATTGTTTTGCAGTACTGTGATGACAAATCCCATCATGTTCAATTAAAATGCACTAATAAAAAATAAGTAAGAAGGGGCTGGAGCAGTGGCTCGGGGGCTATGGCGCTTGCCCTGCATGTGCAAGGACGCGAGTTCAAACCCCAGCACCATGTACACAACAAAGTCTTAGAGCAATGAAAGCCACATGAAAAACTAAATAAAAAATTATTTCTCTCTTTCTCTCTCACTGTCCCTCTCCCTTTAAAAAGAATAAATAAATAAGAAAAAAATCTCTCTGGAGAACCCTAAGTCAATATCATTATCATCAGCAGGAAGATAAGGGGGAAGAAGAAAAGACTGACCTCCAACACAGGTAGGGAGGGGTCTGCCTTTAAACTGCTATCAAAAGGAGATTATATATATATATATATATATATATATATATATATATATATATACTGCCTTCAGATGTAAACCCCAATATCTTCCTGGATCTCCATACTGCTCTCCAGATTTGGTCTTGCTAGTCCTATGGTTATCTCAGCCCCTTTTTGCAAATCTTTGATTCTCTGTTTCTGTCTTTTTCTATAAGATAGATGTAGAAAGTTATACATAAAATTTAGGTATAAATATGTACATCAGGATGTATATATACAGACACATGTCTGTGTGTATACATACACTCCATATATGTCTATAATGTGTGTGTGTGTGTGTGTGTGCGCGTGCGCGCACACACACACGCACACCCTGGGGAACACTGACTAATGCACCATCCCACTAAATGAAAGTGAGATTAACTGCTAAATTTCTGGAGTTCATGTTTCCTTTTCTGCAATGTTTGATCCTGGACAGTTTCTGGATTAAAATTGAATTCTCTGAATTACCCTGAAGATCTAATGAGGACATGAGAGCCTCTCTGGGGTCCTCAGGTTCAGACTTGTAATTTCTATTCCTGATATCACCCTTACTCAGAGACCCTAAGCTGCTATTTTCCATAAAGGATGGTGAATCAGAAACTTAAAGCTAATATTGGGGTTCTAAATCTTTTCTAAATATCAGAATTATGTGACAACTAGACTGAGCTTTCAACAACCACTGCTGGACTTTAGACTCCAATCTGAGAACCACAAAATAAAAGCCAGATTTAGGGGGTAAAAGGTAAGAGAAACAGAATATTAACCTTCATGGGAAAACCTTTTCAGGTTGCTTAGAGGAACCCTGATTCCTCAGACAGCAAGCCTGGTTCCTTATGGTCCTAGCTTTGTGAATCACTGAAAACACATTGCTAATCATCATCCTGTTTTAAAAGCTCAGGATATTTGTAGAAAGAAAAATTTGGTAAATTTATCATTTGGGTTGACCAGCATCGTTTTCTCTGGAAAAGTTGTTCCGAGTACTAAAGGATTGATCTACATCAGTGGTTCTCATGATAGCATCAGATATATGCAGAAGGCTTGAAAAAATCAATTTCCAGACTTCACTGAATCTGAAAATCTATGTTTTAAAAAATTCCTAGGTGGTAATGATGCTACTGAGCCATGGGCTACCTTTTAGAAATGCTGGGTCTTAGAGTCCCTTGGTGGGAGCTTGGATAAAGGTGAGGAATGAACAAGGAAAACCCTTGAGAGAAAACAGAATGAAGAAAACACTGGAAAGGATTTGAAAATGCAGGAGATAAATTGACTCAAGGACGACAGGGATGAGGAAAGGTTGTTGGGTTTGAGAGAGGAAACATGAAAATCCCATAGAGTGGATGGGTGGAGAAAAAAGCAAAGTTGAAGAGACAGGTGAAGAAAAAGCCAGAGAAATATAAATGTAGAAAACAAGGTTGTATACCATGGTGGAGAGCTAAGAGAGAGAGGGAAGTAAAACCCTCATCTCCTGGGACTGAAGGGAAAATGCAATGTAAATAAGATTTGTCTTCAATATAACAATCTTGTTTTTTAAGGGAGAGAGAGAGAGAGAGAGAGAGAGGAAGAGATCAGTTTTATTTAGGTTTTTCGTGTGGCTTTTGTGGCTTGGACACTTCGTTGTGTACATGGTGCTTGGGTACGAACTTGTGTCCCTGCACATGCAAGGCAAGTGCGGAAACTGCTGAGCCACAGCTCCAGCCCCCTCAACATAATAATCTTATTTCAAAACTGGGCATATTTATTTTAACATAAATCTATAAATATTATTTATTGCATCTAATGTAATATACTATTATAAATTATATATGGATTTGAAAGTGTACAACAAATTGATATTGAACTTAAGGAATATCCATTGATATGATGGTGCTATTGGATTCTTAGGAAGATGTTATCTTGAATGAGATAATTTAATCCAATAAATGATAATTATTAAGTATCTAGTGGGGTAATAAATTGTTTATTTTAAAATTTCTCTTTTTTTATATTTTGCAGAAAAATAATGGTTAACCTTTGCTATTCCTTTCTGCAGAAGTGGAGAACACTTGTGGGATGGAAACAGGAATTATGCAATTTTCAGAGGGAGAAAAAAGTGAAAATTTTTAAGAGTTTGTTTCAGGTATAGGAAAAAAAAAGGACTGAAGAAAAAGTGATTTAATGGGTCAGGTTTACATTTGGTGAGAAATAGAAAATAGCTGGGTGAAGATTATAAAACTTAATTCCACCATTATATACATTTGGGAAAATGTTGTTGGTGGTTTTATGGACACAAAAAAGACAGAGGGATACATTTTTATGAATGAATGTTGGAAGTTCAAAAGATTTAATGCTATCCCTATAAAGATACCTATGTTGTTCTTTACAGACATAGAAAAAGCAATTCTCAAATTCATTTGGAACAATAAGAAACCAAGAACTGCCAAAACGCTACTAAGCAAGAAAGATGAAACAGGTGGTTTTGCCATTCCAGATCTAAAACTATACTATAGAGCCATAGTAACAAAGACAGCATGCTACTGGTATCAAGATAGGAAAGCAGACCAATGGAATAGAATAGAAGACCCTGAAACAAACCCTCAAATCTTTAAACATCTGATTTTTGACAAAGGGGGACAAAATATTACATGGAGAAGTGACAGCCTCTTCCACAAATGGTGCTGGACAAACTGGTCATCCACTTGCAGAAAGTTGAAATTAGACCCATATCTTTCTCCTTGCACAAGAATCAAATCAAAATGGATCAAGAAGCTAGGTATCAACCAGCTACATTGCAACTGATGGAAGACAAATTAGGTCCAACACTTCAGCATTTGGGAGTAGGCAAAGACTTTCTCAACATGTCTCCAAAAGTGAAGGAAGTAAAGTCAAAAATCAGTGAATGGGACGCCATAAAGCTAAAAAGCTTTTGTACTGCCAAGGAAACAATCAAAAGAGTCAAGAGGTTTCCTACAGAAATGGAGAGTATCATGGGCTATGATTCCTCTGACAAGGGTCTCATATCCAGAATCTACAAAATCCTCAAAAATCTCAACTACAAAAACACTAACAGCCCAATTAATAAATGGGCCAAAGAACTAAATAGAAACTTCTCACCAGAGGATATTGATCAAGCCAATGAATACATGAGAAAGTGCTCTAAATCTCTAGTAATCAGAGAAATGCAAATGAAAACCACATTAAGATATCACCATATGCCAGCAAGAATGGCAAAGATGAAGAAAATAAACAATAATAGATGCTGGAGGGGATGTGGAGAGATACGCACACTAACACACTGTTGGTGGAGCTGCAGACTGGTACAGCCCCTCTGGAAAGCAGTGTGGGGAATCCTCAAAAAACTAAGGATGAGTCCACCATATGACCCTGCTATTCCACTCCTGGGAATCTTTCCAGGGGACCTAGAATCAGCACATTATAGTGACACAGCAATATCTATGTTCATAGCAGCTCAATTTACTATTGCTAGGCTATGGAGACAACCCAGATGTCCCTCACTGGATGAATGGATCCAAAAACTGTGGTACATTTATGTCATGGAATTTTACACAGCAATTAGAAACAATGATATTGCAGCCTTTGAAGGTAAATGGATGGCTATGGAAGAAATTATGCTGAGTAGAATCAGCTTAACCCAGAGAACTAATGGTCGATTGTCTCCACTCATCTGTGGAGGTTGGGACTATACCCTGGCATGAGAAAGTTGATCTATTATCATGAGTTAAATCCAGATAAGATGTAATGCTATACGACATAATCCTTTTTGAGAGATATTGTGGGAAGGGGAAGGGAGGGATAAGGGTGAGTAATTGTGGGGGCACTACTGGGGGTAATTGTAATATCCAGAATCTATACACATTTTATGTTATTTTGTAAATACTTGTATGGTTGTTCAAAAATTTAAAAAAATTAAAAAAGAAGTTCTTTGTTTTATTTAGAGTTACTTCATTGGCCAGTAGCATGAGGGCAGGGGTGCAAAAAATGAAAGCCAGAATGTATGAAAGGTGAACAAATCTGGGTAAATTTTGCATTTACTAGATATGGTTTAATTTTTGCTAATGAAAAACTGAAGATAGTTATATAATATATTCTATGATTGATAATTGGAAAGTCAAACAAAAAAATTTCCAGAAGACTAAGATGAATTCCTATATGATTAAGAAACACTTTGCAGAACAACTCAAGAATTTGGGGAGAGGAAAAAATAGAAGATGCAATTCCTTATGGTTAATACAAATGTTCAAATTCTGAAAAACAATAAATACTCAAGTGCACCAAAGTATAGAACAAAATAATTCCACAAAGCAAATGCACATTGCCATCTTAGTACCCTAACACAAGGAAAGAAAATTACATGCCTATAGAGTACACAGAACCAAATCAAACAAAAATTAAAGTAATTAAGTTCTCACTTTTAAACAGCTTATATGGTAACATTTATGAAAGTGAATATGCACAACCTTTGTTAATACCCATATTGTTTTCAACAAAAGATTGTTAAATTACAAAATTTTAGAAATACTGCTCAAGATAGTCTAACTAAAATTCAATCCTGATTCTGAATCTTATCTGTCTTGAGTTGAAACTAACATGACAGAAAGTTGATACAACACTATCCAAGACTGATTTTGAAAATGTTCAGTTGAATCCAGGCAAAACAACTGAAACAATGGCTTATTTGGCTTAATATTTGTTCTTCCCTTGTGTTTATAGAATCTCGAAAGCCTTTTCAATGATTTGGAAGCTTGTGCAGTCATAAGATTTTCATATTCTAACATATATTATTTTTTTAAAATAATATGTTAGTTTATTTTATAGTCCACTATCGATTTGTTTTTTATTTGTTTAACATAGTCTTACATATTACAGGGAATTGTTGTTACATATTCATGGATACATGGATATTAAGAAAATTTTCTACATCACTAGCTAGAGCAAAATCTAAGACAGGATGAAAGTTAGCTAAGTTTAAATAATAAACTCAACATAGTTGAAATTTCACATAAGTTAGGGGAATCATCATTGCTGAGCACAGGGAGGGGAGAAAGGGATTAGAGGCATTATCAGTGAATTGGGAACCCTCAACACCCATGAGAAGCTCAACTATACACAAGCAGGCAGAGAAAGTTAGAAATTTCAAAAATTAATATTCATGTGTATGCTTATTTCTATCTATAACATGGGGTATTACAGAGGAAACACGGGAGTGTGGAGTGGACAAAGCGGGGATATCCTGGACTAGGAACGGCCTTAACTGATTTTGTCAATATCCATGTATCAATGAATATGTAACAATGATTCCCTCTAATATATATTCTAATATCTTTGAAACCTGAAAATGTAATTTCTCAATTTAAAAGATTATTGAGTTTTTCAGTTTTCTTGTACTACAACAAATACCTGAGAAAATTTGAGCTCAGTGTTACAGTTCCAATCCATGGTCAGCTGGATCCATTACTTTCGGACTCTTGGGGGGGTGCTGGATGGCAAAGGTGGGGAGGAATTGGTGGAACAAAGCTGCTCACTGTGACCAGAACACAAAAATGAGAAAGAAGAATAGCTGGGTCCCCCCACTTCCTTAAGGCGATGTCCCCCATTATCTGAAAACATCCCACTAGCTCATGTCTCCTAAAGGTTCCACCACCTCCCACTAGAGTCATAGTGAGTACAACACCGTTACCACAAGAATCTTTGGAGGACAGTTAAAGTCCAAACTGGAGGAATTATTTTATTTCACAAATGTATCAGTTTACCCATCCATGTTCGTCTTATTCTTTTCATACAGTGGTTCTCTGGAGGAAAACTGAAATGCTTCCCTTGCTCTAGTTTGTAATCCTACTGCTGTGCCTGCTAACATGCAGGAACAAGTAAAACCTAAAGGATAATGGTAAGTTGCAGATATCTGGAAAGGAACTTTATGTTATTTTATAATGCTTAACAGCATATGTCTCACTTTGGAAACTTCTTGGAACACACTTTAATTCCTCCCAGTCCCAGTGCTCTTGGAAACACATTTTGAGAATAAACAACTGTAATCCAATGCAGCCAGGGCCTATCCTCCAGGAAAGGTCTTTGCTGGAAAGAGTAATTTAGAAAGAAATGGTTTCAAAGAAATAGTATAAGTGCATTGGAAAAAGAGCAATGGTTGCTCTAATTTAAAATATCAGCCTTGATTATGCCATTTGTTGCTCAAAAGTTTTTCTTATTTTGTATCTTAAAATGAATCTCAAATTATTTTACCTTCATAGTCAAAACTCTTGATTATTTGGCTCAATATATCACACTCCCCTGCCACCTGTATTTTCTTCTTTAAGGATAAACAAAATGGGAATAGGAAAAAACAAACAAACAAAATACTGTGTCTTCAAAGAGCTTACATGCTAATATGAAGTCAATAAAATAAATAATTAAACATAAGTATATTATACAATCATAAATGCTATGGAGAAAAAATAAAAAGGGCAGACATACATGTGGAAAAGGAAGCAATTGTAAATAAGATTGTTCAGGAGCTGATTCCCTTAGACAGGGGCATTTGAAGGTGACCTGGCAGCCATGAGGGAGTGAGTCATGTGGCTCTGTATAGCAAATGTTGCAGGTGGAAGAACAAGGATACAAACCCTGGGTGGGTGGGCAACTGGATGTTAGGAAGTCTGTCCTACGTGATGTCTCCTCCCTTATTTTATTCTCTGGTGTCACTTTATATCTCCATTTATGCATGTAACCAGCCTGAAATTTGGTTGAGAATGTCCTTGTCTTCCTTGCTAAGCTGGAGGTTCATAGAAGGCCAGTTCTGTGTCTTATTCATCTTTTTCTTTTTAGCAGTACCTTCTGCCATGTTCTGTCTCTTAGGAAACTCTCAACAAATGCTCACCGAATTGAATAAACATGAAATCATCTTTCCCATACCCACCCCTTCCTGAGTACAACTGTAAATCCTGTGATAATACAGGGGTCAATGGTGACAATGTGGGAATCACTCAGTTACCATCTTACTTTAAGAGACTGAGATGGGAGTGCTACAAAGGGAGGGAGGGTCTCAGTGATGTGAGACAGAGCTGGAGGAATTAATTTTCTACTATTCAGGGATTTTCCTCCCCCTCAGGCTCCTATTGGCCAGGTGATATAGGAGTTTTACTATTAGGAGCCACATGGACCAGGAGTACAACATACAGTTGCTAGTCTCTCATTAATTCTAATTTCAGGAAATGATCTTCATAAAGTGTTCCCCATCATCAAAGAGGAAGGAATGAGTGGTTACCACTTTTAACAGAGTAGGAGAAAACCTGCTCTTTCGTGTACTCCAGGATGATCCAAATGTCTGTTAAATTTCCTTCTTGATGTCCATTGGATTGACATTGTCCTCTAAACTTCATGCCTGCCCAGAATCTCAAAATGCCTACCCGGAACTTCAGAATATGACCAATTTGCAAATCATGTTTTGCAGATATAGTCAGGTTATAAGAGGGAAATTTATACAAAGACATACACAGAAGGAAGATGAGTAGAAGAAAAATGGAGACTAGGTCATGTGAATAGAGAGATAGAAGATGAAAATATCAATCAATGAGTCAAGCATTGCTGGCAACCACCAGAAGCTGGGAGAGAGATGTAGAGCATATTCTTCCTCTGAGCCCCTAAAGAGCAGCTAATTCTTTAACATCTTGATTTAGAACGTCTAGCCTCCTGAATGTGAAGGCATACATTTCTATTAAGTGAACCAGTTTGTGGCAATTTGTTACTGCAGTTCTAGGAAAATAATGCAATAGCTTTTTCTAGATGGCAGGTTGGATCCATTGTGGACAGGTTAGGTGTGGAGATCCATAAGGCTTTGCTGGTCAACTTCCCAATCAGCTCAGATGGACTTGGCCATAGCCTGGGCTGTGACATTGGTTGTAGGGACAATGCCCTGGCCTGGGAAGTACCAGCCATTAAGCTGAACCAGAAACCTGTCTTTGGTTTTCTGGGTAGCTATGATGTCATAGACTATGATCTTTAATTAGCCCCTTATTAGCTCTTCCACAATGTACAACTGATATGGATGAAGTCAAGAACCTGGTGCAGTGTAAAGGATTTATGTGAAGTTGTCATTTCTCGTGATTTATATCCATCCCCAAATGAGTCATTGGCAGACTCAGGGGTAGAGATTGGCCTTTTGGTCTAAAGTTTTTATGCCAGGCCAAACACTTTCTAAGGTTATTAAGATGAGGAAACTTTGGATGGTGTCTGATATGTTTATTCCTTTGGGAAAACAGCACTCTATTGTATATATATATATAATATTATAACACTTCACATATTCAATAATATGTGAAGTGTTATAATATATATATGTATATATATATTATTGAATATGTGAAATGTTATAATATTATTTGGCAATAAAATATTATAAAAAAAGATACAGTAAACTCTACAGCATATTTAGCACCAATGTATGCTGATTGTTTGAGGTGTTAGCTTGCTCCGAGAGAATGGAGATAGACTCCTATTCTGTTTTTCTTGCAGCAGGTAGTGAGACCTTCAAACTGATAACCATACATAGTGCTCTGTTGTGCTCCAACACTTACTGGTGGTGGGTATGGCAGCTACCATGCAACCTTCTGTGGAGATCTATGGATACAGCTTTGACTGAGCCTGTGCGTACATTTGTGGATATGGTGGTACATGTGACTGCTGGTTTCCGTCTATCGTTTTTAAATCGCTATTCTTGTCACTGCTAGAAAGTCAGTTGCTTTTGCATCTCTGAACATACTGCTAGATTTCTAGCTGATGATATAGATTGAATTTTTATGGATGATCAAGCTAAGATGATGTCATCAGAAAGGGGCTTAGTCCAATACAACTGTGTCCTGATTAAAAGGGTCATTTTAGACACAGAAGCCAACACTCACAGAGAGAAAACAGTGTGAAGACAATGGGACCCAACCTACTAGCCTAGAAGCACTAGAGGCTCCTGGGACCTGGGAGAGAAACTAGGGGCTGATCCAGCCTAAGAGCCATCACAGGGAACTCACCCTGCTAATGGTTTTAATTTTGGATTTTTGGTCTCCAGGTGTATAAGACAATAAATTTATGTTATTTAAGAAAGCCACCTACTTTGTGGAACTTTATTACGGAAGCCTTAGCAAACCAAATAGCTAATGGCTGGATGTTGTTAAAGAAATCTTTTTCTCTTATTTATGAAAAAAAAAAGTTTCCCTGAAGTAACATAAAATGAACAAATCCTAGGGAAATATTAATAACTGATGAGTAAAAGCTATTTGCTACTTGCATTAGTATGATTTTCATTAGATTTATGGTAGAGAAACTTGGAAAATAGTACTTATTTTTCTGACTATAAAACTAATGTTTTTTTCTTTGCTTTTCAGAGTCTCTCTGTTTCTTTATTTTTTAAAATTAGTTCTACATAGTCTTAAATATTAGAGGCTGAGTTTAAAGAATAAAGTGACCATAGTTGAAAAAAACTAATATTTTATTATATTAAATTTATGAACTCAGAATACTTAAATAATTAAAATAAGCTATAATTTACACTAACAAGAGAAAACTCACTACTGTAATTTTACTATTTTTGCTTCCAGTGTTTTTAAAAACTGGTTGTGGTTACATTTCCTTCTAACTTAATTTTTCTGGAAAAAAACATTTTTGTTAATTTTTCTACATTTTAAAATCATAGGGTCACACAATGCTAGAGACATTAATATGTTACTTTATTTGTATTTGGTAAGATGTACATAGACTGGCAATATGATCAGCAACTTATATAATCACATGTAAATTCATGTTTGTATTTGTCTTAAAATGGGATTTTTTTTTAAAGCATGGAATGCTACCATTACACATAAAGTACCTTATTTGGTCTAAAACCTAAAGCAGTCGTCCAAATATGGCCCTTATGAAGCAGCAAATATTACACCTGAGCAGGATGCCTTGTAAAATGGTCTATAAATGCTGTGTGAATGTTTTAAAGCAAACCTTCAGAACACAAGTGTCATTAGCCTGTGGTTGTGGCTAAGGAGTGCCGTGATTGTGGTTGTCCCATCAAGACGGTGGGAAGAGGCTGAAGACTCACTAATGAGATCATTTCTTTCATGTATCAATCAGAATGAAGTGGACAAAATACACAGAAGTAGCCTTGACTGTTCCTAGCTACAAACACAGTAACTCAATGGTTTACTTCTGTTCCTTCAGCACACTTGGCTCTAAGATTCATATGAAAAACATGGCTAGATACATAAATGATATTTCAAGTCTTTATTCACATATGAGATTTCTAGATCTAGCAAATAGAAATGCAGGACACGTGGTTAAACTTCAAAGTTAGGTAAGAAGAGATTAATGTGCTATTATAAGTATATCTTAAATACTATGTGGAACAAACTTATGCTAAATATTCATGGATCTGAAATTCCAACCAGCATTATGCATTTTAGTTGGTAATTCTCACATACCAATGGGTTCCATTGAAACTGAAGTTCATACTTACATGCCTATTAGGGATTAGGCTTGAGAGAATTTTCTGTTTACTCCTATGTTTGTAGCAATTAATGAGAAAACACATCTTCTCTAGGGTAGTGATGTTTGCATAGACAATCTAAGTAAATAAAGTGGGAAAAGGAGAAATTTCCATTTTCTCATGATGGATTTTTTTTGTTGTTGCAGTGTGAATTTATCCTTCTTGGAAAACTAAATCCTGGGCCACTGACTCTAGATTTAAATCACTTGTAAATTTCTCTAAACCTCCCCTGGTAATAGATTGCTTTAAAACTTTTTGTTGGCATTCTCTGCCTCTGCCTCCCATCTGATTACTGAGATTTCATGGGTTAACATATGATAACTTTTATGAGATATAAAATACACTGTGCACTTCTAAATGGGTTGATTGCCCTCTTTCTATAAGAAGTTGAAATATTAGTGAAAGTGATGGTCTCACAAGCATATATACAAGAGAACACTATGGTATCTATTGGACATAAAGTTGTATTACTTTTGGGGGAGGAAACAGTGAGGAGGGGTATTGAGATTAGGGTTCCAATGATTGTATTTTAGTACTATAGGCTTAGAGAGAAAGAGCAAAAAAGATAATCTTCAAGGTTCACTTGTGAAAAATCTTCCTTTGGTTCTGAAGAAATGATACTTATGTTACCTGGGAGGCAGGAGAGGCTGTGTGTGAGTTTGTATGTCCTAGTCTAGAGAGATGTCAATAACAGCTTATAAATCATGGAATCTGGAAACCTCAAACGACACAAAGGTATGAAATAGAGGGAAATGAAACAAGAGCAGAACGAAGGAATAGCAAGTATTGAAAACCTGCCGGAGGTCTGGACAGGGGCTCAGTGGTTGTGGTGCTTACCTGGCACGTGCAGGGACCTAGGTTCAGGCCCTAACACTGTGTGTGTACAGCAAGGTGTCTGAGCAATGAGAGCCTGGTGAAAAACTGGACAGGGATCATTCTTTCTCTCTCTCTCTCTCTCTCTCTCTCTCTCAAAAAGCCTGCTGGAGTTGAGGAATGATCATTTGAAGAAGAGGGAGGGAAGGGGGGTGCATAGAAGGCACAGGAGTGTGAGAACTTCACGTGGAAGACTGACGATCTGCTAGTGATTATTTCCTGAATAAATTGGCTTTAAATCAACTGTGAGTAGAAAATGAATAATAAGGAGGCAACAGCCAACTTTTGGTTTAGGAGATACAGCAATAAATTTAACATAGCTCAAACTTCAAAACAAGATATAATTATAGATTAGTGAACAGAGAGGCAAGGTGTTATTTAGTATCATGGGAGTTGTGGAATATATATTTGGAGTGTGGTTCCCTTGGAACATGTGTACTGAACACATAAGCTACTTCTTCAAGTTTATGGTTGATTTGGAGGAATAAAAACTAAGGTCTATAAAATGAGAGGGGCTTTTAGGGCATAAATAAAACAATAGCAAGCTTTCTTAAATATAAATTTCTGTGGGAATGAGAAAGCAGAGTGCACGTGACATGTACTCTGCAGACCTCTGATTATAAAAAAACATCCCAAAGCAGTGTGTGATACATGCACTCCAGGAAATTTCCTTTATCATGTAATTGAATTCTCATCTCCTGTCACCGTGTATTTCAGTTAATGCAGCAGTGTGTGGGAGCTGTGGATATGGCTCTTGCTGCGGTTGTGGGCAGCATTGGATAGAGCCCCCATGGTGCCCATGGATAGCAACTACAGATCCTAGACTTCGCTTCAAGAGCATCACCATGAAGCACAACACCAACAGCCAAACAAGTGAAAAGCCCCAGAAAACCCGATCAACAAAATGGCAAAAGAATTAAAAAGAAACTTCTGTAAAGGAGAAATACAAATATCCAGCAAATACATGAAAAAATGTTAAACAACCTTAACAATCAGGGAAATGCAAATCAAAACTATATTGAGAATTCATCTCACTCCAGTTAGAATGATAGTCATCAAGAATACAAAAAACAAATACTGGTGAGAAGGTGGGAGAAAGAATCTATTCCCATGTTGTTGGATGACTGACAATTGTACCGTATGCAGGTTCCTTAAAAAACTAGGAAGGGAACCACTAAATGACCCAGCTATCCCACTCCTTGGTATTTATCCAAAAGAACTGAAATCAGCATACTATAATTAAATAAGCATGTCGCTGTTTATAGCAGCACAATGCACAACAGCCAAGTTATGGAACCAGCCCAGAAGCTTGTTAACAGATGGCTGGATAAAGAAAATGTGGTTTATATACACAATGGAATTTTACTCAGCCATAAAGAAGGATGAAATTACAGCATTTGGTAGCAAATAGAACTGAAGACCATAATGCTAAGTGAAATAAACTAGATTCAGAAAGTCAAAGGTCAAATATTTTCTCTCATATGGAGAAGCTGGAGCAAAATAAAGAAAGGCAGGGGAGGAATTTCATGAAAATAGAAAAATATGAGAGGGACACAGG
This sequence comes from Aplodontia rufa, assembly GCA_004027875.1. Classification (NCBI taxonomy): domain Eukaryota; kingdom Metazoa; phylum Chordata; class Mammalia; order Rodentia; family Aplodontiidae; genus Aplodontia; species Aplodontia rufa. The sequence goes on along the minus strand of PVKS010007754.1, from coordinate 8,750 downwards.
AAGCGAAGTGAGGGAGAATGAAAAGGGACCAGAAAAGAGAAGAAAACGTGAAATGAAATTATGCTATGTACATATATGAATGCACCAGTGAAGCTCACGTTTGCATATACCTACGAAGCACTAATCAAAAAGTATAAATAAATAGAAGGGAGACCAGTAGAGGAGAGGAAAGGGAACAGGGAGAGGAAGAGGGGAAGGGGAAAATGAAGTACCGGTGACCAAAGTGGAGCAAATTATATTCCACGCTTGTATGGTTATGTCAAAATGAATCCCAGGGCTGGAGCTGTGGCTCACTGGTTGGAGCGCTTGCCTGGCATGAGCAAGGACCTGAGTTCAAACTCCAGCACCACATACACAATTACATGTTGGAGGAACAAAGACCAGATGAAAAACTAAATAAGGGGCTAGAGCGGTGGCTCTGCGGTTATGGTGCTTACCTGGCATGCGCAAATACAGGGGTTCAAACCCCAGCACCACATACATGAAGTGTCCAAAGAATGAAAGTCACAAGAAAAACTAAATAAAAATTGTGTCTTTCTTTCTGTCTCTCTCACTGTCCTCTCTTTCTTAAAAAAAAAAAAAAACTAAATGAAGTGGATTGTTGATTCTCTCACTCTCCCTCTCTTTCTCTCTCTCTAAAAAAGATATGAATCCCAATAACATGTATAACTGTAATGTACCAATTAAAAAGCACAAAAATGCCTGGGCAATATAAGAAACCAGACACAAAGAAACCCATATGTTTTGACTGAGATATGTGGTGTCTCCCAAAAACTCACATGTGAGACAATACAAGAGGATTTAGTGGTGAAACAGTTGGGTTATGAGAGCCTTAATCCAATCAGTGAATCAACTCCCTGCTGGAGATTAGCAAGGGTAGGCTGGAAGGGTGTGGCTGGAGGAGGTGGGTTATTGGGGGCCATACCTTTGAGGTATATATTTTGTTGTGGTGAGGAGCTTTTCCTCCCTCACTCTCTTTCTCTCTCTCTGCTAGTTCCATGTCCTGAGCAGCCCTCCTCCACCACATTCTTCCGCCATGATGCTCTGCCTCACCTCAGCCCCAGAGCAATGGAGGTGGCCTGTGGCCTCTGAAACTGTGATCCCCCAAATAAACTTGTCCTTCTGTGTTCTCCTCAGTTCTTTTTATCCCAGGAGTGAAAAAGCTAACATACAATATAATTCTTTTTATATAAAATTCAAGAAATTCAAATCCAGTCTGTGGGAATGTATGACAGAAAAGAGGTTGTGGAATGGGATTTTCTGACAAGGTGCTTGAGAGAACTCTGGGGTGAGAGAGAGAGTTTATTTTTGTCTTTGTTTTATGTTCTGTTGGATTTATATGCTGTTGAAACCCATCAGAATGTGTGTTAAAAGCATGGAAATTCAACGAAAATATAGATCTTTAAAAACATTCTAAATATTTAAAATTATCAGCAAATTGATAATTTCCCTAGCATCAGTGGAGGAGGGATTGCCACTTAAAACCCTCAGGGAATTTTTCGTATACCTGGGTTCTGATTCTGAGAATAGCACCAAAGGGAACATCCAGGTGTTTGGGTTTTGGTCACTTGGAGGCCATGACTTTGACCCAAGCCTGAAGAGAAGGTAGAGAAGGAGATTGATGTCACAAATTTCCCACCAAAAACACCCACCCACAAGGACTTGGGAGCCAACCACTGCATATTAAGAGATGGTGAAAGAGTGTATGTGAGAGGGTCTGGAGCCATGTCTCAGTGGTTACGGCGCTTGCCCAGCATGTGCGACTACACGGGTTCAAACCCCAGCCCCCACTTACACAACTAAGTGTCAGAGCAGCTAAAGCCATGTGAAAAACCAAATAAAAATTGATTCTGTCTGTCTGTCTGTCTCTCTCTCAAAAAAAAAAAATGTATGTGAGATTCTTTCTCTGTCCTAGCTATATAGGGAGTCGGTGAGAAATCAGGGGAAGTTTTAGATCCTTAAGGTTTGGCTTTTGGCATAATGAAATAGAGGTGTTTCTCTTGAGCAGATAAGGGGAAAAATTTTTCATATGCAAATATGTTACCTGTAGCAGTCTTTTCTCGAATATTCTCATAGCTGGTTGCTTTGCCACTTTCTTCAGGCTTCTGAGGAACGTAACCTCCTTAGGCGTCTTTGCTAAACATCCTGCTTAAAATGCAATCCACCTTCTCACACTGTTCCCTAATCATCTCTGCATCCCTCCTCCCCATTTTGGTGGCCTTTTTCTTCAGCCTTCTCCTATCTTTCTCTCTCAGAATAAAAAAGCCAAAGTTGGTCGTTCTTTTTCTCCAATTATACTTCATACATGATTATAAATTACTTAATAAAACCCCTTTCTCTCAATTTTCTAACCAGAGTTTTTGCAGGGTGTATAACATGAAAACCTAGCATATATAACATTAAAATGTGACACAAAATGGAAAGTCAGGGTACATGTATTTGATTCATAAAGCTTTATTTTTATCGACATTACTTCATCTAAAGTTAGTTTTTACCCAAATTCTTTACCCAAACCATTGAAGGTCAGCTAAGAACTCTTAAGAACACTCACCAATTTCTCCAGGCATTAAAGCTGAAAACTATTGTATTATTTATCAAATTGTCATGCTGATCATTTCTAATACTGCTGGGAAAAATACATGTTTTTATAATCTCTGGCCTCTTTAAATACTTATGGTAGGTATGGTTGTCTGTTTTTATGTTGTAATAAAAACATTTATGTTGCATAACTAGTTATACAGTTATGCATTTCTCATAGAGCTGCTGCTTCTTCTTCTTCTTCTTCTTCTTCTTCTTCTTCTTCTTTTTAAAGAGAGAAGGACAGAGAGAGAGAGAGAATCAATTTTTATTGAGTTTTTCACATGGCTTTCATTGCTCTGACACTTAGTTGTGTACGTGGTGCTGGGGTTTGAACCCGAGTATTTGTGCATGCTGGGCAAGCGCCGTAATCACCTGAGCCACCGCTCCAGACCTCTCAGAAATCTTCTTAATCTCCATAATCCTGTTTCCTCTTCCAACAACAAAAAGGTTAATAATACCTCATAGGACTGCCATCATAATCAAACAGGTGTTAACACACAGTTTATAGCACATTGCCCAGCTGAATAGTGGATATGCAATAAAGAAGTCTTCCGCTCTTCTTTGAAAGATGACTACTTTTGTACACTGTTTTGCTACAGATTTAATGTAATCCTCAATATTTTCCAACGTTTGAGAGGTATCAAGTTCTGGCTTAAGTTGCCCGATTTTCTTATTCTATTTATTTCTTTGTCTCATGCTTTTGTTGGAATTCATGAAGTGTGGAAGTTTTGCTATAAGCAACCTGCGCTCTAAAAATTTGTTTCTTTTTGTTATTCTTTTTTTTTTAAAGTTCTAAATAGACATATCTGGAAGTGTATGTAAAGTGATAAGATCTTAAATTTTAATAGTTAGAATTAGGATCGTTTTGGTTTTCCTTTTTCTTTTCATTACTTTTTTTTTTGAAAGAGAGAATCCATTTTATTTATTCATCTTTTTTTCTTTCCTTTCTGACTTTTAGTTGTCTATATAGTGCTGGGGTTTGAACCTAGTTCCTTGTGTATGCCAGGAAAGCACTCCAACTGCTGAGCCACTGCTGCAGCCCCTATTTTGGTTTTTTTCTATTCACAAAATAATACACATACACACGGTATGCATATTTGTCTCCAGAGCAAAAAGCAATGTAGCACTATGTCACATTCAGGCATTCTGTATCATTCTAACTCACGGATATCATATTGTTCTCAAAGCTCTCCTGAATTCTGTCTGAGAACTTCTAAACTGAGAACATAGGGACATTATAATGTCCACTCTAAAGGAGAGTGTGACTTCCTATTGTTATATTGTATTTATTTTTTTATAATCCATATATTTCTGGGGTATTCTGCTTTAGTGTTTTCAAATTAATATGTATCATAATGACGAAGTGCCTCTGGGAACGTAGAATTTAAAGACATGAAAAAATTAATTACCATTTGAGAATTTTTACCAGCACAGGATCAAGAATATGATCCTCTAAAATTGTAAATCATGGCAATTCATTTTCACTCTCAGTGTCAAAAAAGCTGATTATGTTCTTGCATTCCATAATAGATGGAATTGACTTAAGACCTTATCATACTTACTATTCTGCTTGACATTTATGTTCTCTAGCAACTATTAAAATAAAAAAATTTAATTTATAGACCTATTATCTATAAATTAGGATATTCACTCTTGCTTTGAAAACAAACAACAACAATAATAAAAATTTCAATTTTAAACAGAAAATGTAATGTTAACAGCCTTGTAAGTGGTAGCAATTTACTAGATGCTCTGTTATCCATAATGTAACTTAAGTTATACAGCAGTAAAAGCATTGCAATAAAGATGACATTTTTATTGCTTGTGAATCATACATATTGTTCCTCTCAAGTAGAAGATAGTATTTTAAAATGGGAGTGGAGGTAAATATCAGATGAAGTATTACAATATTTTTAATAGCTCATCCCATCACCCACCATTCTCTATTAAAGTTCTACATATATTCTTTTTTTCCCAGTTGTATACCAAGAATCTAAATAAAAATAGTAAAAAGCAGAAATGATTCAGATCATCATATAAAAATATAAATTTCATAATAAGTTACACACTAACTATTACAACCAGCAGTGAATACTTGTTTATAAATGTCCTTGTTACTATTGGAAAAACACTATTGAGGCCCGTATAAAATAAATTCAGATGAGAAATTTCCATTGGCCATCATTTTATTTTTTCATCTTTTCATTGATATTTTATTTCTAAAAACAGAAAGTCTATTTCTTATTTAAAAAATATACTTCATAGTTAAGACACTTCATCAAAGTAATTGTCACATAGGCAGCACGGGTACACAGGTACCACAGCTTGATCCTCTCTTCATCTTTCCCCTCCCTAAGAATGAGCTGTGACTTCCTGAACTTCTGAAGTCCTTTGGACCCATAGCACCCTGTTGAGAATCTAGCTGGTGCGCTCTCTACTTTCCAGCACCAGAGAATTATGACCCCCTCTTTAGCCAGAGGACTGTAAAAAGTCACTCCAAGGTGCAAGTAGAAGATGCTTCAAAAAAGAACCAAGGTTTCTAAAAAAAAGAACCAAGTATGCTAAATGGGTACAAAAACCAACCAAAGCCAAACAGACAACTTCAACTAGCATTACAGACCTTTTGAGGCCAGACTGACTTAGTTTAATGCTATTGCACTCATCCCTCCAAGAGGATTTGTTATTTGAGGAACAACCACATAGAGATGTGAATTCCATCATTTTTATGTTTTTGTAAGATTCAAGGCATTCCAAACTAGAAATGATTTAACAAGCTGACTTGTGAGAATTTGGCAGAAAAGTAATTTAAAGAGATGTAGTAGTGGCCTTCAAATTCTCAAAAGATGCTAAGAATTATAAAATAAATTTCTTAGAATAAACTTTGAGAAGGCCTTAAAAATCATCCCCTCAAAGCATTCTTTATGCAATGTCTTCATTATAGAGACTTCTTCATACAAGTCCATTGACATATGACAAGGCTGAACCCTGGTTAGTGGTAGAGTGTAGGAAAACTTTATTTCGTTACTACTCATTAGGTGGCACACTATAGCTCCATAGAAGTGTAATTAAATTAAAAGTTAAGAACATATACAGAAGTTCTAAGTATTAGGGAAATAAACATGTATAAGGCACATAACTCATCATTCAGAAAGGCACATGGCAGCCGTGACACTGGAACTAAGTGAGGAGGGCAGGAAATCATCACGATTGATACGGGTCCAGAAGGGCATTTAGAAGTTGAGGTCAGAATCCTAAATTGCAAAAGAAACATTCACTTACCTGAAAAATGCTCTGCATTATCTCCAGAACATTGGGGATCTAAGTGCATGGGGCCCTAGTTATAGTTAGCTTTCATTTTACCTAGTGTAGAACTTTAAATGATTTTGGTGATTCTCATTATTAATAAACTATATTCTATGATTTATTTTCTTGGAATAATTCTAGATGGATAATTACCTTCAAGAGTGTCCTTCTTGTTGCTGGAGCAGTGGCTCAGCGGTTGTGGCACTTGCCTGGCATACACAAGGACGCAGGTTCAAGCCCCAGCACAATGTACACCATAGAGGCTGGAGCAATGAAAGCCACATGGAAACTAAACAAAGTTGATTCTCTCCTTCTCTCTCTAACTTTCCCTCTCTCTTTTCTTTTAAAAAACTGTCCTTCTTAAATTTTATTATTCAGACATGATTTATCGATATAGGTGGCTAATTTTTCATGAGGGAAAGTTATGATACAGAAAGAGAAAATCAAATAAGTTTCCCGTAACTTTTCTTGCCCTGAGCCCATCCTCTGTTCAGTGGTCTTCCTGCCTGGAATACGGTGGGACATTGGTGTGAGGCAGTGTTTCACAGTGCATGAAGGTGGTGAGAGTCAATGATGGGGGTATCAGACTGTGACAATCCCACTCTTCTTCAGGGTCCCTCAGTCAGATGACTGCACGCACACCAGAGGATGGCCTGGATATGCCCCTTCTCAGCCTCTCTGTCCATCTTCCATCATCCCCTCACACACTTGGGTCACACCTGAGCCCTTGGTGCTAGCTGGGCCCAGTCTGCCAATATCTTTCTAACAAAGTAAGTGGAGAAATCACACATCAGAATGGCAACAATATTTTTCCACAGATGTTTTTTCTCTTTCTTCATGTGAAGAAATTCCTATTATCAATGGGACCTGATTCTCTTCTGTGGTATAAATGTCCCTAAGTTTTACTTCTCTGCTGCCACACAATCCTGGTCACAATGCTGTTATATGAGCTGATCTTCTGGTATCCTTCCTTTCCCTTCCCTTCCCCTCCCTGCTTCCCTGCCCCTTTTGGGGATGCGCATGCCTATATCCTCTTGTAACACGATGCCCTCCTTACAGACGCAGTACAAATAGTATAATAATACCTAGTTCCATTTGTTAAATGGGTCACTGAATAAGTGAGTGAATAAATGAATTAATGGGCAACATGAACAATGTTGCCTTTGCTGGTGATCTATGTGCTACTCCATTAAGATACTTATGGCAACCCAAACATCTACCCTTTAATCTAAGAAGACAGTTGTTCAACATAACAACACTATTTATATCTCTACTTATCTGCATGTACTTTTTGTTTATCAATTGGAAGCTCTTGATTGAGAAGGTAAAAGAATCAGAATATAACAAGACCAGGATTCCTCTTTTTGTCTTTATCACTGTTTCCTTCAGCTCATTAGGATTTGAAACTTCTATCTAGACAAAACTATCTACACAGTCCACGTAAAACACAAATTATTTGGATGAAAAAGTATAAAAGTACCCAATGGGAGTTCTGTTGAATTCAATGGAAATCTAATTCATTGAAGTATAGAGAAAGGTGCTAGTCGATGTTAGAGGCTATGGACTACGTGCAAGAATGGTACATGCAGAGCAGAATGATAAGCAGAAGTTTCAACATCTGGGAAGAAATACATTTTTAAGCTTTAAAGCTGAATTATTCCATTTTTCTTATGAAATTAACAGACAACAAAATAGCTAACATTCCTAAATAGGATCTGAGTTTTTACAGGTTAGAAGATTAGACGAAGAATTTGGTTTGCACGAAATAAATCTTGCAACTCTACTTTTTCTGTTCTAAGTTGGAGTAAAGCATTTGCTTCAGAAAAGCATGAAAACATCATAATCCACTTTCTATACAGTTAGGGAGAGGGAATCTCTAGTGGATGAAGGAAAGGTTCTGTGTGCTTCATTATCATTATTTTCAAATAATATTAATTAAGCTACCACCTGTGCTGATGGTGGAACTTAGTGGTCCATAGTAAAAATGGAACAGATGTCATCCTTGACCTCATGAATCACAAGAATAAAACATATGGCATTGTTTCATATATGTCCAGAATAAAAACCAACTGAAAATGTAATGTGGCATTTAATCTATAATTATTCACCAGAAAAATATCTATTATCACAGCTACTTTCTATAAAAATTAATGCAATGATGCATTTCCTTCTATATATTATTGTCTCATTCCTTTTTATCTGCTTGATTAAAATTTTCAGCTTTCTCTCTCTCCAAAAGTTTTATGGTATTTCCAATTTCTTCAGCAATGTGTGGAAGTGTGGAATCTGGGAAACTTTCTCAAGTGCTTGATATCAGAGATCTTTTTTGAGATTTGTCAATCTAATGGTTCAATGGAAGATTGCTGGCGAGCACCGTAGTTTATCAGTATTTTGAGTACTATGCAGTCATTGTAAATAACAGGGTATAATGCTTTAGATTGACATAGGAAATATGTCCATGTTACGTAAAACAGAAGAAGGTCAACTGGAAGAAGGCAAGCTAACAGTAGTGGGGGTATGTGTTAAGCTGCTTTCCATCACTGCAACAAAACCCCTTGAAAAGCAGGAAATGCTTATTTTTGCTCTTGGTTTCAGAGATTTTATACTATATCCAAATGGATTCATTGTTTTGGGGCTTGTGGTAATACAGCACATCACTTTGGGTGCCTTTTGGACACTGGGATTTATTAATCAAGAATATGTATTCTTCACTTTCCCTCAACATGGGTGAATTTTTACATGAGCAGGGGGAACCTTGCCTATGACACTAGGGGATGAAGGGAGGGGGACAGGGTTCAGGTGGGAATAGGAGGGATATCAACGCTGCTGGAGGGTGGGAGTATGGGGGTAGCAACCCAGGGACCTTT
>PVKS010007753.1:0-71471 GCA_004027875.1 Aplodontia rufa | reverse complement strand
TATGTTGAACCAGCCCTGCATTCCAGGGATAAAGCCCACTTGGTCATGATGGATTATTTCCTTAATAAGTTTTTGAATATGGTTTGCTAGTACTTTGTTGAGGATTTTTGCATCCAAGTTCATAAGGGATATTGGTCTGTAGTTTTCTTTTCTTGATGTATCCTTGTCCGGTTTTAGTATCAGAGTTATGGTTGCTTCATAAAAAGTGGATGGGAGTATCCCCTCCTTTTCAATTTCTTGGAATAACTTAGTAAGGAGAGGTGTTAGTTCCTCCTCAAAAGTGTGGTAAAAATCAGCGGAGAAGCCGTCCAGTTCTGGGCTTTTCTTCTTTGGTAGACTTTTAATTGCAGTCTGGATTTTAGTGCCATTTAGGACTTCAGTATCGTCCTGATTCAATTTAGGGATGCTGTAAGTGTCAAGAAATTTATCCATTTCTTCCAAGTTATCAAATTTGGAGGAGTATAGGTTTTCAAAATACGATCTTATAATCTGTTGGATTTCTATGGGGTTGGTGGTGATCGTTCCCTTTTCATTGGAGATTTTATTGATTTGCTTCATTTCTCTCCTTTTGGTTAGATTCACTAGGGGCCTAGCTATCTTGTTTATTTTTTCAAAGTACCAGCTTTTTGTTTCATCAATTCTTTTTATTGTTTTTTTGTTTTCAATTTCATTGATTTCAGCTCTGATTTGGATTATTTCCTGTCTTCTGCTGGCTTTGGGGTTAGATTGTTCTTCCTTTTGGAGGGCTTTGAGATGAAGTGTAAGCTTATTTATTTGGGATTTCTCTTCATTTTTAATGTGGGCACTCAATGCTATGTATGAATTTTGGGGAACATTTTTTAAAAGCTGCCTGTCACTTCTTTGCAATACTTCTTTTCCTCTACATTTTCAGCTGCATATTCTGATTGCCTACGATGACCATTTTATATAATTTTCTATATAGAGAAAAGAAAAGTAATTGTGTTTTTCCTTTTCTATGGTTGAGCTTTTTCTACTAGAAGTTTCTTTGGCTTCATAAATCATTACAATATCATGCAAATTTTTAATAGTGTTAAATTTGGAAATTTGGGAATTGTATCATATAAGATCTGTATGAGTTTGGATCACTCTCAGTTTTTTTGTACAGAGACTAATCTTAATAATTAATTCTTTGAAATGACACACCTTTTAGCCAGTGGGTAGAACATCTAACTTTTGTTTTTGTGTTATCCTCAATGATGTTAGTGTTTTGTATGAAAGTAGCAGGGCATTTATATACTTTCTTAGGGTATTCACATTTTTTTTTTGTACTAGAGCCCTAACCCCTGAGCTATATCCCCAGTCCTTTTTACTTTGACACTGGGTCTTGCTAAGTGATTGAGGCTGGCCTTGATCTTGCGATTCTCCTATCTCAGCCTCCTGAATCACTGGGAGTACGGGCATGTACTACCTCACCCATCTCTGGTGAGTTCTTATAAAATATATGCAAAATATTTTCAGGTATGGTGCATTTAGAATTGTGCATGCTGTATAATCAAGTATATTCATGACTAAAATGATTAAAACCTGAATCATCTGCTTACATTTTATACCTCTGGTGAATGGAAGAATTTTTCATAGATTAGCTTCTGTCTCTGAATATTTCAAAGCTTGTTTTTCCTGTTTACATTTGGTGCTAGATGCTATAGGACATTTTGTTGTGATAGGATCCTGTCGAACTTTTATGTCTGCTGTCAGGTAAGGTCAACACAAAGGGTGGTAGGAATATTTCTAGAAGCTGTTCCTACACCAGACAGGAGCTCAAATTACACATAGGAGTGCCTATTAACTGTATAAACACATCCTCCTGAACCTAAACTAAACCTAAACACCCAAACTGAATACCCCTTTCCTAACTCAAAATTCCCCAGGCTGGATTCTCAGAAATGCTTGTGACCTACTTCACTGCTGCAGAGCAGGAGGAAAAGTGGGATGGGGAACCTGAGAGGAAGGAGCTATTCTATAAGTCAACTAAAATATATTACATTTTCAGATTTAGTAAATATATATGGCCCTGTGAATATATAGCTCCAAGAGTCCCTTCCAGGGCCTCGAAAGGGGCTAGTGTAAGGAGGCACCTTGAAGCTTTAGCTTCATTAGCTCCCCTGAAAATTCTCCTTTGAAGAGCACCCATTTCATCCAGCACTCGCAGTTTGGTGTGATGAGCTCTAGAATCTGGCTCTTGACATTAACAAGATGACACCACACTTTGCATAGTATCTTCTGTGCCTTTGTATCTACCAGAACCATATATATTAGACGTAGTGGTACCTAATTTGCTAATCAAATAATACTTGAGGGGCTGCAGTGGTGGCTCAGTGGTTATGGCACTTACCTGGCATGCCTGAGGACCCAGGTTCAAACCCCAGCACCACATACACACACAACTAAGTGTAGGAGAAACAAAGGCCAGATTGGAAAAAAATTTGATTCTCTCTCTCACTCCTCTCACTCTCTCCCTCTCCCTTAAAAAAAAAAAATACTTGGAGGAGAAGAAAACTTTAGTAAAAGAGAAAGTGGGTAAGAGAAGAAAAAATAGTGGGAGGACATATAGTAAGAGGTCAAGGAAAAGGTTTATGTGATAAGAAGCCACCAATCCAGGAAGTAACCCTAACTTCAGCTGTCCATGAAGTGTTGCACTAACCTTGTCCAGCCTATGCTGATGTCCATCCCCGAATCCCTTCAGCTACCTAAGCTTACTGTGGGCTGCTGTGGATGTTTCTAGCTTACTGGCAGTGTCCTGTATCAAAGCTCTCTCTTCTTTTCTGTCTAATGGCTTTTTCCAGCACTGCAGCACACCCACCTGCCGGCAGTTGACCCTTACCACCAGGATGGGAGTTGGTAGATAAATACCCCAGACTATTGGGATTGTGATGGAATGCTTCTGAGGTGAGTTCTGCAAGATTTTTCTTTTTTTTAAATTGGTGCATTATAGTTTTACACATTGAAGGGGTTTGTTGTTACATTTTCATACATGCACACATCATATATCTCTGCAAGATTTTTCTGAGGTTCCCAGAGGAACTGAAAGCCAGCTGTCCACAAAGGTGGCTCACTCATGAACTAATTTATTGGCATCTTTCCCTTCTGTGGCTACCTTTCCCCACGCCCTGAGATAATCTCTCAAACTACCCAAACTCAATTCTTATCTCAGGCCCTACTTTTGAGGCCTCACAAACCAAGACACCTGGTTGAAGCCATGTGCAAGTAATTTACAGTAAGTATAAAGAAATATAAGCTAAATATTAAAATACAAAAACATGGAATGCAGTGTTTAAAGGAAATAGTTTGGTGACACCTAAATAGCTCATAAAATAATTTATTTTTGTGTTACAGGGATCTATTTAAAGGTAATGCAGATCTACAGAAAATAATTTAGTTTCTATGGGAAGATAAAAAAGAACTGTATTATTGCATTCAGGTATTTAAAATTCTCTTGCGTTTATATTCCAACTCTGGCTTATTAACGGGACCTGTGCTCTGTTAACATACACATGTTCTTACAATATAAACAGCTTAACTAGACATCTGCGTTGACTACATATAAGAGGCAGTTAACTTTTGCCTTGTTTCTGTTCAACGATCTTGATTGATATTTTAGTCTGTTGGCCAGATGAAACAGATTGGTTTTTTGATACCAGATGTATTACAGTTTGGGCTTATATCTTGCAGGTGCTCCCCCCAGCTGGGAAGATGGAAATTTGCCATCTTTCAGGGATGATGATTCAGGATAGAAATATAGGTGTATTAAAAATAATTCAACATGTTAATGGAGGGCTTTGTCCCTTGTGGGCTGCTTATACATAATGTATGAACAGATGAGCAGCTGTTCTATATTTTAAAAGGAGAGTTAGAGGCATACAGAGCTATTCCAAACATAAGCAACTGCTTGAAGTCATGGAAACAAGACTCAACAATAAACTTTTATTTAGGAAGCTTCCCTCCAAATAATAATTCCACCAGGCTATGTTCAGGTGGTTTCAGCATTGAACAGTTGTTCCGATCCATCATTTGGACTCGCTAAACTGTCTCCCTTATATTGTGGTAGAGATGACTGTATTTATTAGATATGGGGATTGGTTTCTAGCTGATTTCTAACCTCCAATATTTATATTTTTAATCATAATTTTAAAAGTACCTATTTGTTTTTGCCCCTTCCGGTTACATATACAGTGAAAGACCTGTAAGTTCTATTGATGACTGAGTTGTCAATTGTGATATCTTACTCTAGCCTCTGAAGCAAGAAGTCTTTAGGGGATGATATTCATTGTACATATTTCCTCTTTCAATAATCGCTTACGGGATATTAACTCATGTCAAGGAATGACACCATTCTTCACATTAATACCTTATCTTATATTGATTTGGGAGGCAGCTCCTGGACCAGTAGTGTTAGATCCACTCCATCTTCACTGCTCCGACTCTCCAAGCAACTCCATGCAGAGAGATCCTTTTCTTTAGTAATAGGCTTTTCCTCTTTTGGAAGTTGCTGTCCTCTCAACTATAGTAAGGTCTACATGATTGGTCCTCGCATTTCAATTTGTAGAGCTGAAGAGTATTTTACACAGCATACTTACTTTTGTCTCTCTAGAGTTACAGAGAGCAAATCAGCTACAGTTCTTAAGAGTTGATCTGTACCACATTGATATATGGGTTATTTCAACCCAATTACATGTGACAGTAGCAATGACTACTGCTCATGTAACTAGCAATGACTACTGCTGATTCATGACATGGAATAGGATTTTTTTTTTTTTTAAGACAGAGAGGGACAGTGAGAGACAGAAGCAATTTTATTTAGTTTTTCATGTGACTTTCATTCCTCTGACACTTTGTTGTACACATGGTGTAGGGGTTTGAATCACGTACTTGCGCATGCAAGGCAAGTGCCATAACCACTGGGCCACCATTCCAGCCCCTGGAGTAGGCCTTTTATAGGCAGAAGCTTGGAAAGAAAGAGATTGCCTGATGGTGTTAGAATCTGGAGTATGGCCAATGAAAAGAGCTCCAACTTGTCTTAGGACCTGCATTCTAGGACAGTGCTCTTGCTTAGCAAACTGTAACCTTGATCAAGTCTTAAAAACAGGAGGATTTGACAAGATGGCATTTAAGTTCTAGGCTCCTATTGTTATTAAAAGGAAGGGTTGCAATAGGAGAGATTTTGTTTGCAAGAAATGGTGACTGCGAGTTGTCAAGCTACTTGAAGGGGGCAGGGGTTGGCAGCTGAGGGAAGTTATCCTCTTTTTGAGATGGCCTAACCACCAAAAGGTCTTTCCTAACGAGTCAGAAAATAACTCCACCCAGCTGGAAAGCCAGAAGTCTCTGAGCCCAGGCCAAGACATTGGAATAGTGAAGTGCTGGAAATGTCTAGAAAAGTCCTCATTATTGAGGCTCACTGAGTAAAAACATAGGCATTTCCCCGGAAACATGTTTGAAGTGTGGGAACCCATGACTGGCCTTTTTTTTTTTTTTTTTTTTTTAATTTCCCACTGGTGAAACAAGGTAAAATGACTTTCAGTTTAACATGACTAATCATATTTCAGTATCAGCAGAAAGGAACGAAAACAATTTCACAGAATGAATACTTTAAAAACTGTATTTTGAATTGCAATTTAAAAACTTAGAGCCAAAATAGATTTCTCATGTCTTTATCCCCAGGGATGAACCCATATGTGAAGATCTGGTTTGGGGTGGGAACTGTTGATTTTTTTCTTCTACCAGTGTCCAATATTCAACAAATACTCAGATGTTTTCAAAGATTTGGCAAATAGAATTTTCTCTTCTCTCAATGCATCCCTAGGGTAGGAATTTATAAAATATTACATAGTTTTTAAAGCTGGGAAACACCTCGTTTCAACATCCCAGTTTTATAGATAAAGAATCCAAGATTCAGAGATGCTAAGTGACTTGATCAAGGTATTTCAGCCAGTTAATATGAGAACAGACTCAGAATCCTGTATCTTCTACACAACATCACACTGTTACATGAGATTACCATGGATGAGATTACCATTACATTCATTTCTCAATGAATGTTGACAAAGAAAGAAAGAAAGAAAGAAAGAAAGGACTATGATGATTGTGCTGAATTATTTTCCCATAATTCCCATCTACGGGAGCTGGTTTCAACCAATGATTTTCAAGGATGACAAAAGGAAGGAGTTATGTATAGTTTGAAAGCAAAGCAGGACTTTGTCTTGTTGATTTGGTTAATTTTTTTAAAAAGAGATGGACAGTGAAAGAGAGAGAGAAAGAATCAATTTTATTTAGTTTTCCATTGGCTTTTGTTGCTCTGACACTTTGTTGTGTACATGGTGCTGGGGTTTGAACCCATGAACTCAAGCATGCCAGGCAAGTGCCGTAAATGTTGAGCCACCGCTCTAGCCCTGATTTGGTTAATTTTTACACAAATTTATTTTGAATTTCAAAGTCCTTTAAAAGACAGCATGATGGAATCCCCCATCATTTCCCTTTCTCTCTCTTTTTCCTCCCCATGCTCCCCATCCCCTTTATTTTGGATTAGCTTTTTCATATCAGAGAAAACATTCAAACTTTGGCTTTCTGAGTCTGGCTTATTTCACTTAGCATGATAGTCTCCAGTTCTATCCATATATAGCAAATGCTATAATTTCATTCTTCTTTATGGGTGATTAATACTCCATTGTGTATATATATACCACATTTCTTTATCCATTCATCTGTCAAAGGGCACCTTGATTGGTTCCACAGCTTGGCTTTTGTGAATTGTGCTGCTATAAACATTGTTGTAGCTTTATCCTTACTGTATGCTGATTTTTAGATCTTTTGGATATATATAGAGGAGTGGGATAGCTGGATCATATGGTGGTTCCATTCATAGTTTTTTGAGAAATCTCCATAACTACTTTCCAGAGTGGTTGCACTCATTTGCAGTCCCACCAAAAATGTCTGAGTGTACCTTTCCCCCCACATCCTCACTAACACTTATTATCATTTGTATTCTTGATAATTAACATTCTGATTGGAGATGAAATCTTGATGTATTTTGGTTTGCATTTTCCTGATTGCTAGAAATGTGGAACATTTTTTCATATATTTGTTAGCCAATTGCATTTATTATTTTTTTTTGAGAAATGTCTATTTAGTTCTTTTGACCATTTGTTAATTGAATTATTATTTTATTATTATTATAATAATTGAATTATTATTATTATCAAGTTTTTTGGGTTTCTTATATATTATGGATACTAATGTCCCGAGGAGCAGGTGTCAAGATTTTCTTCCATTGTGTAGGTTCTCTTTTATAGTCATTTTGTTTCCTTTGCTGTGCAGAACATTTTTTTTTTTTTTAAAGAGAGAGGGACAGTGAGAGAGACAGAGAAAGAGAGAAACAACTTTATTTCATTTTTCACATGGCCTTAGTTGCTCAACACTTAGTTGTGTACGTGGTGCTGGGGTTTGAACCCGGGTCCTTGTGCTTGCCAGGCAAGCGCTGAAACCGCTGAGCCACCGCTCCAGCCCCTGTGCAGAACATTTTTAATTTGGTTTTTTTTTTTTTTACTGGAGATTGAGCCCCAAGGGTACTTAACTACTGAGCCTCATCCCCAGCCCTTTCTCTTTTTTTATTTTGAGACAGGGTTTCGCTAAGTTGCTTAGGGCTCCTCTAAGTTGCTGGGGTTGGCTTTGAACTTTCGGTCCTTCTTCCTCAGCTTCCCAAGTTGCTGGGATTACAGGCATGCACCGCCATGCCCAGCAGAACTTTTTAATTTTGGTGCCATCCCACTTATCGATTATTTATTTTATTTCTTGCACTTTAGGAATCTTGTTAAGGAAGTTGATTTCTTTGTCAACATCTTGGAGTGTTGGGCCTTCATTTTCTTCTAGAAATTTCAGAGTTTCTGCTCCAATTCCTAGGTCTTTGATCCACTTTGAGTTGACTTTCATGCAGGATGAGAGAGAAAGAGGTTTAGTTTTGTTCTTCTACATATGGATTTCCAATTTTCCTAGAATCATTTGTTGGAAAGGCTAGATTGATGGACAAGATGAAGGGAAATGAGGGGGAGTGAGAAGGGACTAGATAAAGGAAGAACAGTGGAATGAATCTGACCTAACTTTTCTATGTCTATGTATGAATATACCACAGTGAATCTCACTCATGTATATCCACAAGACACTATTTAAAAAAAAAAAACCCTAAAAGTAAATAGGAGAAAGATCAGTAGGGTTGAGGAAGGGAACAGGGGGAGGGAAGAGGGAAGGGAAAGGAGAAGTACTGGGACTGAATTAGAGAAAATTATATTCCATGATTTTATAATTATGTCAAAATGAGTCCTAATGTTATGTATAGCTAAAAAGAACCAACAAAAAATGAGATTTTTTTTTATGTCTAGTGAGGATATTGTAAAAGAACTCATATGTTAGCTTCTCAAAGTTCTTTCCAAGTTTTTATTCCTATATATAAAAAAGTTTACTTGCTATTCTTTTTAGTCAAAAATAAAACTAAAATTGGGTAAATTTAGGCTGTTAAGTTAGTGGATGAACTGTCTGGGCATTAGTTTTTTTTGAACATCCAAAATATAAAGGAATTATAGGTGGCCACAATCTGTCAACTGATGTCTGTCAACTAATGAAAAAATGTGCCATACTAGTACAATTGAATTCAGTCACAAAAAGAAATGAAGTACTGGTAGATGGAACAACATGGTTGATCACTGACAACTGTTAAGCAAAAGAAGCCAGACACAAAAGGATATGTATTATATGATCCTATTTCTATCAAATGTCCAGAATAGGCAAACCCAAAGAGATCTGTGGTAGTTCCCACAGGGGCTGCAACAAGGGAGAGTGGAGAGTGACTACTGATGGGTATAAGGTTCATTTTTCTAGTGGTGAAATGTTATGAAACTACATAATGGGAATATTTACAGTGTCCTAAGCATGTTCCATGCCACTGAAGTGTATATTTTAAAACTATGCATGGGATTGGAGCGGTGGCTCAATGGTTGTGGCACTTGCCTGGCATGCATGAGGACCCAGATTCAAACCCCAGCACCACATACACAGTGAAGTGTCTGAGCAACAAAAGCCACATGGAAAACTAAATAAAATTGATTCTCTCTCTGTCACTGTCCTCTCTTAAAAAAAAAAAACTATATGCATGATCATAGTGAATTTTGGAATGTCTAGTTCACCACAATTTAAGTAAGGGGACGAAATCAGTGAAACTTCAGTAAATCATCCTCTACATGATCTGTGGCTTGTGAATATGACTAGGCCTTAGCACAACAGGACAATCATCATGTCAGATGTTAATGGTTTCTATAGATCCATATTTCATACAAAGGATTTAGTGGTAATGGGAGGGCCAGGGTTTATGCATAAATATTCCAGAGATTCCTGTTACTATAGACACAGGCTCTGCCTTTTAAAGAGTGAAAAATCTTGGAAGGTCTTAGGTTCCTTCTTTTTTACCCAATGTAGAAAAATCACTAGATTGATTACAAATAGAAGGGTTTAGATCAAGCCTTAATTTTTCTGGGCTGTGGGCAGTCATGCAGATGAGTGAGGAGCACACACTCTGCAGTCCTGCTGTTTGGTCAGATCTGCTCTCCCCACACTGTGCCTCTCTAGCCCTCAAGAGCCCATCCCCCATGTTAACATAAGGGGCTTGTTTTATACCTTAGCTTCTTGTTGAACTTTTGACAATTTTTGCACTCATCATCCACTCTGACAACTTCATTTTAGCATCAAGGTTATTCATTTGTGCTTTGAAGTTGGACTTGAGGAAGAATTGGTTGTATATTGTCTTTGTGGCATGATTTTAATAGCTATTTTGTTTCTCCATCTCATAGTATACACACACACACAAATATAAAAATTATGATGGTTGTTACTGGATACATTAAGAAACCTCCAAAGATTGGGTGATCTTCTAAAAGATTACTCATTTTTATTTAAAAATATGACACATCAAAGTGCAAAAGTTACATTAAAAAAAAAAAACAAAACAAAGAAAAAAAAACAAAACCAACCTCAAACCTTTTCCTAGAATTGGCGAAAGGGATTTGCTCTAGTTCATAGTTTCTCTGAATGCCAGGAATAAGAACCATCATCATTTTCCTCCTCTGGGTATCGAGTACAAAGATGAAAATTTTTACTTACAAATTAGTGAAGTGTTAGAATTTTAATTTTATTTAGAAATTAAAACTTCCCCAGTAAAACACCTTTTCTTCATTTTGTTCTGCATCTTGTGAAATCCTGAATTCAGGGATGTTATTAACATTTACTGGATTTGCTTCTTCAATTCAACTCCAGTGTGGTTTAGGAAAAAAAATATTTTTCCTCATAGATTTCTCAATACAATAACTTTCTAGGAGATACTTGACTCATTTTGGGATTTTTGGGAAATTTTTCTTATTGGTTTTTAGTGTTCATCATAAAATTTAAAATACCCTAACAGAGACCAACAGATTGTACAACGATGACATTTTGTATGTAATAAAGCACCATCTTCAGACTGATCATGAAATAAAGACAACACAAATATGGTAGATTCTCATTTTCTAAAGAAATATATCTTTATTGACTTTTTCCATTTTCTTACAAAGCAGTTAAAAAACTCGTTCTTGCCCTTGCATGCTATTCAATGTTACAATGGCTGCCTTTCATGAGACCATCAGTGGAGCTGCAGTAAGTTTCCCTAAGCACCACCGAAGAGCATCATTGCTTGGTCCCATTTTTACAGGAAAGAATCCAAGATTCACTGGATAATGTGTGCTTAGCTCTCTTGAAGGAGACCAGTTTAGTGGATTAATGTTTGAAGAAGACCAGTTTAGTGGATTAATGTCTAATTTATACACATTAACACAGACAAACTTTGAATCTTTACAGATTAAATGCCCACTTTATACCATGGTATAATTGTTTGAATTATGGGTGAGTGTACAGTATATAGATGTATATGTACTAGATATATCTATAAATAAAATAGTGCTTTAAGGCAACAGTATTCTTTGGCTGATTTAAATGCCTGGGGTAGACTCTGGTAAAAGCCTAAAATGCAAAGGGCCCCACTATTATTGTCAGTCTTAACACTGAGCTTGTGCGGAAGGTCCCTATACTGTTGACTGTCAGCATTTCCAGGTCCACAATGTATTCTCTTGGTCCTGATAGCGACTTCACGAGCACAAGCATGGCACTTACAGGACTTGTTTGCTAAAATAAAAGAAGAAAGAAGGGGGGAGAGAATGATTTTCCTTGGATTGCAGTATCTACTATTTGTTATTATACCTCCTAGAGAATCAGGGGAAGCAGTGGGATATGAAAGAACTGCTACCAAGCCCCTTCCTGGTTCAACCTTCTTCATAGCTGCCCCTTGTTCACCTGTCATCACTAGCTCCAAGTGACAAGGACTTGCTTTTCAAATAGTTTTTATTTTCTCTTCCTGTCCCTCTGTTAACATTTCTCTACCCTTGAGCAGTTTCAGCCTTTATAGAGTGTAGAGTTCAGAATCAGACCATTTTTGAACCAGTAAGCAAAGTTGTCATTTTTCACTTTCTTAACATTTTGTATCTGTTTAATTCTAGTAGGGGAAGAGATAAGTAAACGGTTAATTTCAATAAAATGTGGTGAAGATTAAGGCATATGGGGTGGGCTACTCCAGGGTGTATGCATATACACAGGGAAATAGAGGAGGAATCCTGAAACACTCAGGAGAGGCCCCAGGAATAAGAAGTTCTGTAAAGCATCATGTTCAGAAGAACCCAATGCAGTTTAATTTTGATGAAGAATGTGATGGGTATTAGAGAGTGGAGAGACGATGTTGGAGAAGCTGGTAAGTGGGTGGTGAATCTGAATGCCATGGGATGCAGACATGGATTGATTTAGCAATTGCCTCCATGGGTGGACGTGAAACCAAAGGAGAGAACGTGGATGTGTGGTAAGGTTGGAGTTCTGGGAGAAAATGACACTGAAGGAGTAGGCAGAGGAGAAACCAGAGAAGAAAGCTGAGGAGAAATAGATGGTTAAGTGCAGAACACATGAGTGGTCAGTGGTTCCAACAGAATGAAGGAGGATGAGGATACTGGAATTTAAAAGTGTCCCCTGGATTTAATGTATGGAGGTCATTGGTGGTTTTTTAAAAACATTTTTTTCCCCACAGCAACTTCCACTGGGTACAGAAGACAGAAATGACCAGGAAGTGATAAAACAGACCATGATTACAAATAGTATTGTAGGAATGTAGTTTTGCAAGGGAGAGGAGAGGTAGGGCAAAATCTAGAGGGAAAAATATGAATTTGTAGGAAGCAGAGGGGGTGTCTGGTAGGAAAAGATTCTGGAGGAGAAGGAATGAAGAATACATGTGCTGGGTTGGTCTCGATGGATGGAAGTGAAACCTGGATGGAGGACTAGATTGAGGAAACTAGATGGAGACTTTTATAGCAGGTGGGTTGGAAAGTTCAGGTAACTCATGCCCATTGATGTCAGTGTTTTCAGAGGAGTAGGAGCTCACCTACTGAAAATGAAGGGTGTATGGACAAACAATACGAGGACATTTGAGATCAGGGATTAAAGGAAAATGAAATGAAAGAAATATGAAAAATTAATAGAATTGTTGAGCATACTGAGTATCCATTTGAAACTGGAGACTAGGATTTGATAGGATTACTAGTCTGTGTTTACAAGCTAGGTGTGAAAAAATATGGATTATAGGATGGATGTGGGGTTGCTGGACGAGGGATTGATGTGTTCATGACAAGGTAGTTTAAGTGGCCACCAAATTGATAGACTGGAAGGGGATAGGGGGTTGGAGGCTGGGGACTAGCATCACTTTAAGGGCAAACAGCACACAGAGTGGATGTAGGGAAGAGAGAGAGAGAGAGAGAGAGGAATAAAGAGGAGGAGGAGAAGGAGGAGGGTGGTCAGTTATTGAATGGACCACTGGAGACCAATACCTGGATGTGATCATGGGGATTAGTGGCAGAGTGGCATAATGTCAAAGGTTGTGGGAGATGAGATGACCGAAGAACTGTATGCTAGGGTACTGGAAAATTCTAACAGTGCCCAGATCAGATCACAAAAGGAAAAAGTCTTCATGATGTGCCTTTCCCTATTTCAGGCTCTCTTCTCTTTCCATTAATCTCACCCACTCCTGACACTCTCTCCCTGAGTGATCTTATCTATAGCTACAGCTTCATTTATTATGCATTTGCCAGTGACTTTGAAGTCTGAATTTTGAGTTCCAAATCCACATACCCAGCTCCAGTTAACTCTACTTGGATGCCTAACAGGCATCAAAACTGAATTTATCCAAAATGACCTCTTCATTTTCCCCTCCACACTGGCTCCTTGTTCTTCTTTATCTCACCACTATTTGCTGTTCTCAAGACAGAAAAAAAGAAGGGTATTATCCTTGATGTTTCTTTTTCTACTAACCTCCCAATAAGCAAATGGGTTACCAAGTCATATCGCTCTTCCAATATCTTCTTAAATGTGTTCTTCTTTAAAAACTCACTGATACCATGCAAATCCCCTATCTCTTGAATGTGTAACTGGTTTATTTCCATTTTTGCCCCACTCCAATCCAGGCTCTCTACTGTAGGCAGGCATCATTTTAACATGAAAACTCAATAGAGACTTAAAATATTCTGTGAGACTTGTGAGATCTAGCCCCTGTTCAGCTCTCCAGGATCCTCTTGGGCCCCTCTGTCTCTCATACTTGGAGTTCCAGACCAATAGCACTTCTTTATATTCCTCTAACTTGCTATTCTCCAATTTGATTTTGAATTTAAATACACTTCTACCAGAAGGCTTCTAGAGCACAGCTGATGTGGTTCAGTCTCTACTGCTTACACACTCATGAGCAACTTGCAACTCTCTGTTGTAGGGCCAGCACCTCTCTGAGTACTTGTACAGTGTCTTGATATAATCTCCAATGGGGCAGGAATTGGCTTGGTTTTGTTCATTGTTGTACCCCTAGGATCTTCTATGGTACTTGCTTCTTATGAGTAACAGCTATAGGTAAGAGTAATAGTTTGAAGGTGAAACTCTACCTTCAACTTCATGTACCACTTCCTTACAAAAAGTTCCACTTTTCTAGGAAGGGAGGTTTTCTCAGTGTTCTCCCAAAAGGAATATATATAAAATCCCATATCCCACATCTCCTTCATCTATTATTTTTTTGATGTCTTTAGACCATGGAATTAAATACAATGTTGTTGGCTCCTTCTTTTTCACAGATGTTAACTTTTGCTGCACAGTTACATCAGAGCTCTTTGAAATCAGGAATGATCATTATATGTCTTTTTAATTCCTCATTACGGAACCAAGAACACAATAGGTGTTCTTTACGCCTGCTGGTTGATTCTTAGGCATTGACACCCTCTGCATAAATGGAATTTCAGTGAGAAATTTTATAGGATTTGATCCAAGTACTTTTTGAATTATGTGATAAGAAATAGTCTTGACGTATTTCATCATTTAAAATAGTTTTTTATTCAAGTAATTTAAAATGATTTAACTTTGGAATTATCAAAATTGGCAATGTTTTATATTATTCATGAGAAAAAGGATTTCACTTGAGAAAACATGGTGTTTATATTTGAAAAATCAAGTCAATGAATGCAGATATGAATTTAAAAAACTTTAAATGTGTCATGTTTATTGCAGAGAAAAACCATGTTGGAACTTTATTTTATTGCTGATTCTACTAAGAAATTTTTTTTTTAAAATTATGGTTAAGAGTTCAAGATGGAAAGTTACTTTTAAAGAAGATTTTGAGATGAACTTATTTTATTACCATGGGATTACTGGTAACATTATCTGTTTGGGCTAGAACTATTTAATTGGTATTATTTGAACTGTGTAAAACTAATTTACAAGAAACATCTTACAAATAGCTAGTGTATCTCAAATATAAAACATAAAATGCTAAAAAAGTCCATTTTTTTCTAATAAGTTAGTAATAGATTGTAATTTGGGTTGGGTTTTTCTCTTTAGAAGTTGGTCATGAGAAATTAATCATTTCTAATTTACTGGCAAAGAAAGAGAATCACATTACCCCAGCTGGAAAGGAAGTTAATATATCAAAGAACAGGATAAACGTGTAAACATTAAAAATCTGTAAATTTTACCACAAGGATGAATTTCCCAATTTGCTTTCATATTCTTGAAATGAAATATTGACTTTAAAATCTGATTAAAAAGGAAGGGTGCCCAAAGGAGTTTTGAAAAAAAAAAAAAAGTAACTGGATGAATAACATCCTTCGCTCGAAACAGTTCTGGTAACCCTGCAAACTGCTTGGTGGGGTGCCATCATTTTCACATGAAGTGGTGAGCTGTATTTAAAATGTGTCAGAATTTTAACCTTAAATGAACTTGCTGGGATTTTTCAGGGGAGAATGGAAGCTGAGGCACTGGAGTCAGGGAGATCAGCTTGAAAAGCTGGAGACACTGGGGAGGTGATACAAGCAGCTTAAAGGAGAAGAGACTGGGCTTTGGAAGGAAAGGCAGACATTATGAAGAGAGAAATGGCAGAATTCAGAAGCAAAATTTCCCATAGTCAGTGAAAGACAGGGAGAAGACCTGGGTGAGCCCACACAGTCTGCCTAGAAGTTTGAATGAATGGTGCATCTGCTGATTCACACTGTGCAGGAGGGTGGGGCACTTCTCTGCGTGTCATGTTTGTTTTCGATAAAAATGGAAATAAATATTAATATCCATCTCATAGCATTACCAGGAGGATTAATTGAGATAATGTATGCTGGAGGGCTTTATACATGCTACACACAAAACTCTAAATGTTAGCTTTTCTTTCACAACAAACTTCTACCTTTCTCAATAGTTCATGCTGCCTTCAGGATACTTACCCTTAGGTAAAATTCTCCATTTTCATTTCCAGATTTAATCCGAAAGGTATTGATGGTATTGGCATAAATAGTTGTGGCCTGTATCTGGAAGATGTCTGATGGTACAGACCTGTCAGATCGGATGCTCATGTATTTGTAGACTATGGATTGGGGCAGTTCTCGGCACATAGCATTTGAGACTGGGCAAACACATCGGCTGCAGAGACAAACAAAACATTATTCGCTGGTTTGGTTTGGGAGGACCAGAAAATGCTCACTTTCAAAAGATCTGATGTTTCTCACTTCTCTGATGTTAGAATGTAGGGATCTTGACAAGGATTTCGGGGGTAACAACGGAAGCCGCCGTGATAATTCCAACACATTTCATCCTCTCGGCATTCATTGGTGGTCTCACACTCATTGATGTCTGCAGAGACATAGGGTTGAAGTATATTGATCAAAAAAATTGTGTAAGTGGCAGATTCTGGTTTTCAGGGAAGGAAGTGTATAGGAGACACAAGACTGGGTGGACCTGAATTCACTGCATTGAATTCAGAACAGATATAACTGAGCCATTCTGCACAGATGTATCATTTCACGATATTTTATCAAGTACCAATTGTTCATCTCTTAAATTCAAAGCCAAAGGCTAAACAATGACTCGGCTTACATAAAAGTTAAAAAAAAATGCAACTAATAAAAACCGCACCAGTTCTAGTCCTCAGGGAGAAGATTAGTTAGTTGGGAACAATTACTTATAAAGCAAAATGAAATTAAATAGGATAGAGGTAAGTACAAGGGAGGACTTGAAATGGAATTGCTTAATTTGGCTTGGAGGATTAGGGAAAGCTAAAGGAAGAAGTGCTTGTCAGGTTGACCTTGAAGGGTGATGGTTAGATGGCTTTGCATGGCTAGGGTGGGGAAGGCTTTCCAGGATGAGAAAGAGCAAGAAAAACCTGTGAAGAGGGCAGCCAATCTTCTGTCTCGGAGCCTGGGAGAGAGAAAAAGACTAGAAAGGCAGTTTCATGGAGCAGAAGCGTGCTGAGGGATGCAGGCTCCAAGAGTGGTTTGCAAGGTCCAGAGGAAGGAAGGACAACAGAAGCAACACAGTGAGGTGTCCACACTGTTGAGCACAGCTATTTAAGGACTGTGTGGGAGAAGAAAGGGGCTGTCAGTGGTGGGAGGCAAAACAGGAAAAGGCGGTGCCAAAGTGCCAGAGGGAGAGTCCTGTCTGTGGGAAGACCAGGCTGGATAAAGACCCATTTTAGATTCGGCAATGAGGAGCCCAGGGAACATTTGAAAGAACACCTTTACTAGCGAGCCGTTACATTTATAACAACAGAAACAATTAATATCCACATCCCCAAGACTATCTCCTTTACATTTGACTAATGGTTTTTATTTTTTTTTTTAAAGAGAGAAGGACAGTGAGAGAGAGAGAGACACAGAGAGAATTAATTTTTACTGAGTTTTTCACGACTTTCGTTGCTCTGACACTTAGTTGTGTACGTGGGTGCTGGAGTTTGAACCTGTGTACTTGCGCATGCCAGGCGAGTGCCGTACTGCCGAGCCACCGCTCCAGCCCAATGATTTGTATTTTATCCGATATAAGCCTTTCCTGAATCATGCCTTCCCCACCATTGGGTATTTTCATTCATTAGTTTACTGACTCCATTGGTAATTTACTGAATCTTTGCTATAAGCCAGGAATGGGCTGGGTGCTAGGATATGATCTCTTTTTCTGCATACCTAGTGCTCCCTTTTAGGATCTTTATTGCTTTCTGCTTTGCATTAATGAACTCTGCCTGTTTGTATTAATCCTTTTATTATAACCTTGAGGGCAAGAGCAATTGTACTCACTTTTTAATCCTTCCACCACTAAGTGTTAATGCTTTGGGGCATTGACTTTTATGAATATTAAGTAAACTAAGTTATTCCTCACTCAAACTCTGTGGAGGTAGGTGAGGAAGATGTTACCTCCTTTTGACATGGAGAAAAAAACAAAGAAGGGTGAAGTGGCCAATTCAAGTTCATATAGTTAGTGAAAGGCATCTTTCCACTGCAAGGTTCTCTAAGGCAGAATAATTCCTTGCCTTGTCTTTGGAGAATTTTTTTTTTCTTTTGACTTCCAACTGGCTAAAGTTATCTGGAATCCAGGAAGAGACTGGAAAAGTTATGCAGTTTCCAAGAATTAGCCGCAAGAAGTGTCTTCTTGGACTGGCTATGGCTGAAGGCAGAAAACCTAACTTTCTCTGAAAAAAATCACAATTGACTTGCCCTTTCAGCATTTTTTCCTTTTGGAAAAATAAAGGTGCTGTTTAGCTAGAGGGAAAATGAAGACTGGTTTGTTACATGGAGTACAACAGCAACAAAAGGAAGCTTACGCTATAACTTTGGTTATTACTTCTGATAATGTACAGCCTAGCAAAATCAACAGCTTAACCATTCTGGAAGGTTGTTCAGAAATTAATAGCATTAAAATATTTGAGGAGCAAGTCTGCATGTGTGTTTATTCTGTCTCTGTTTAAATAAAAATATGCGTATGTGTGTATCTGTGTGTATGTGCATGCACACACACACATGCACACACTGTTTTCATTTTTGCAAGCCTGTGGAAATGAGAACAGTTATTTCATACTCAAAATAAGCCTTTGGAGGAAGGTAAGAATCCAAGCGTTCTGAATTTTACTTTGTTCTTGTGGACAAGGCTTAGGAAGGATGGTTTCAGAGGTGAAAACAATTGCTTTATACTTTAAAAGAATGTAAGCCTCTTTTACAAAAAACATTTTGGCTTAAGCAAATATTTGGAAGCTACATGTCTTCCAAATAACAACACTCATGGACCCTTATTTGCAATTTCAGTGCATTTTTCACCTTTATTTAAAACAGATGTTTCTGAATACTCTACATTTCCTACTCTACATTAATTTACTTTTGTCTTTGTTGAACATCAACTACATTTATGATCAGAAACACATAGACACTTGTTTGAAGGATTCCAGGGAAACTGGTTAAAATATCCCACTGGCTAACATTTTCCTGCATGTAATATTCAAGTTAGAAGTCTCAATTAGGGTTCAGTAAGTAAGACCATTGGAATGCAATGTTTTCCCACAATTAACATTTACAGAGCTTCTATAACTTGGAAAGGGTTGTAGAGATGTTCATTGTGCAATGAATGACATTTTGGTTGTGCACAAACATAGCAGTTGGAGTCTAGTTGCATTCTACACAAGCCCAGGTCATGGATGTTTTTCTGAGTTATTATTTCCCTGTACAATTGTGATATAGACTGAGCCTCCCCAGTGTTTCCTATCCTTGATCTTTTTCTTTCTTAACAAAATACTTACTGTCCTTGTATGCACTCTTTCTAATTCTGATTTAAAAAGACTATCTAGAAAAGACTGTCACTGATATTGCTAAGCAAATTCCATAAAACACCTTGAATTGTATAGACTTCATAGTTTACAAAGTATTTTCACATTACATTGTTTCATTCCCACATCTCCTTTTTTCCAAAAGAGAGAGCTTAGAGAAGTTTGATTCATTCAGTATTGTATAGATAGAATGCAATATAGCTAGATTCAAATAGATTTTTTCCCCAAGTGCAGTCTTTTTTTCACACTTTCACTGTTTTGTGCAAGTGTTTACACTAGCTTTCTCAAGATTATCTATATTTTTTAATTTTATCTGCGCATCTTTTTCCTGTTGAAATTTTAAACTACATGCAGCATTGGAGATTGGGGGAAGAGTGTGCATATTTTCAAATCTTCCTGAGAGACTCTGAACTCATACGACTGTAGATGGGTGAGTCTTACACCTGTACACAGGTGTGAAGACCACCTGAGTATTTTGCAGCTGGTACAAGGTCATTAGCTATTTTGGATTAATAGTTTTTTTTCCAAAGAATTCAAGCACATTTTAATCATATTAGGATGATTTTCTCAGCATCTAAATTTTATTGCATACTTTATAATCTTGTGTTTTACAGAATCAAGACTAGATTGATGTTATCTCTAACCTATTTAACTGAGGCTCTAAACTCAAACTCATGGTGAAACATTTTAATAATTGAATCTTTTCTGGTGGACGCTTAGAGGATACAATCTCCTAGAGATTATATATGCCATTTAGTAGGGAAATAAGCATTTTATTAAAACTAGTTATATTTTTTAAAAAGAAAACTGTTACTTTAAATTCCAATGAAGGTCAAGATTAACATGTAATCTCTTTGTGAGATGTGTGTTATTCTCATGATGAATAGGGATAGAAAGAGCTCAAATTGTGTATTCAAAGTGGGAAAAAATAAATATCTGTAGTAGAGAATCCTAGAACTTCCTCCAAGTTCTTCTTGGTTGAAACTGAACACTTACCATGTAAGAAAACAATGAACTTACCTTGACATGTTCTACTTCTCACCACTTGATATCCCTGGGGACACATACAGGAGAATTTCCCAGGTTCATTGACACACTGATATTGACACAGGTAGCTTGAGGTTCTGCATTCATCAATATCTGATGAATCAGACAAGAGCAAGGACACAGGGTTGAAAAGATTGCACATCACTGCTTGGATAATACACTTTTTAGATGAGTTACAGAAAGCAAAAACATTGCAAACTCTAAAATAGACATACAAGACTTTAGCAAAAGTTTGAGGTCAAATTCTAGCAATATCAGCTCATTTCCCTCTATGATTTCATAGCACCGTGAGTTTTTCTTACCATCAGTTTTACTGATTCACTGTGGACAGTTTGGTTAACCTTGAACCTAACTACACTAGCTAAAATGAATTGGCTTGTGATGGATACACTTCCCTATTTGTGCTCTGCTGACCTCGGATGCAGATTCATGTTTGCCTTCCCAGAAACTGGGTAACTCTGCTCCTGAATCCATCTGAGCTTCAAACTCCAAGCCCCATCCTTGTGCAAGTTTCCAGAGGAGATATTTTGGCAGAGCCTGTCCTTCAGGGGAAGAATGCTTTGCATATCTGAATGGGGATGCACCTATAGTTTGCTCAGAAGTGCAGAGGCAGCTTCCTTGAGTCAGTCTGTTTTGGTTTTGAGCTCAATGGCATGAGACCTTTCTGGGTGGGATATGACCTTTGTGGACCCAAATAAACCTGAGAGGGACCATGAAGAATTGAAGGACATGCCCTTCATGGTATCTTATGCTGTTTGAATTATTAAGTGGAATGCGAGCAGGCAACAGACTCTGAAGGTCGTCATCCAGTTGAATGGGCCTCTTTTCACTTACATGAAACTAACACGCAGATAGCTTAAGAAATATGCCCAAGGTACTCACTGGCAGGAATAAAGCCAGGGGCCAGGTCTCTTGTTTTTTTTTATTACAATGCTTTTTGGCATACCCTCAGCACTTCTCAAACTTAAACATGCATACCAATCACCTGGCATTCTTATTAATTGCAGACTCTGATTCAGGAAGTTTGGGCCAGGGTCTGAACTTCTGAATCTCCCACAAGCCTCCAGGAGGTGATGATGTCACTGGGCACTAGATCACACTTTGAGAAGCAACACACTAGCACATCCTTTCCAATGATTAGACCTAGCTGGCACCTAACAGTTCAGTTATTCTGTTTCTTTTGTTTACCCTTGGTAACATATTAAGATGCCAATATTAAACTTAAACTGTATGAATTAGATTTTGGAACACAACTTCTGCAAGTAAAAATTTGATTTCACCAACAAGTACACAATCGGAGAAAGCAATATGAATGAAGAGGATGGACCCTTATTGAATGCTATCTGGAAAATATTTTACCTTCACAGTTGAGCCTGTCACTGCTCAGCTCATATCCTTGATTACACTGACAGATGAATGAACCAAGAATGTTGTAGCACTGCTGAGCACATTGGTTGCTGGCATCACATTCATTTATGTCTGCAAGGAAAGGTTTAAGATATACATATGTATTTAAACATATCCTTGCTCTTTTGTACCTATATCATCTGATGATAAGTGAATAATTTCCTAGCTGAGTTCTTTGCCCTGCAGAAGCTCATTGGAGAATATCCATTCAGTTTCATATTTGTTGGAACAACTTCAAAGGTCTGTAACATACTTCTTTTAGAAATACCAGAATATTTTTTCTAGGTATGAC
Organism: Aplodontia rufa; assembly: GCA_004027875.1. Taxonomy (NCBI): domain Eukaryota; kingdom Metazoa; phylum Chordata; class Mammalia; order Rodentia; family Aplodontiidae; genus Aplodontia; species Aplodontia rufa. Next base: position 49,506 of record PVKS010007753.1, on the reverse strand, counting down.
AGTTTGATGTCTGATAAATCTTCCCAAAAGAATTTAATGCTTCTAATAAATAAACATTCCAGTATCTATTTTCTTTTGTTGTTCAGATTCAAAATGCCAAGTCTATAAATAAATAATTGTTATAAGACACTCATATTGATACGGTCTCTCAGCATGCTGTGGTGAAGATTTATCTGTGCTATTTATTACTTTTTAAATGGTTTCTGTTAAATTCCATTACAATTATAACATAAGCCTTTGAGACCCAAACAGAGTTTTGCAATTCTCTAAGGCACTGAAAACATTGTGAAAAGGCATTTTTCCTGCACTAGATTCTTTCCATGCCATGCCAATCTTTTAATTGTGTGCCATGACATTGCATTCTGAAAGGGGAGAAGCAACATGTAAAAATCAGATGCGCTTTCAGTGGAAAGTTTATGTACTTGAACTTCCAGTAACCCCTTTGGCACCTTCAGCATTTATATCACACACTGTTGACTAATTGGTGTGTGTATATCAATTGATCTATAATTTGAAAACTTTTTTGATATACTCACAGAGGAGAACTAAAATCAAGGTTCAAAAAGTTTTTCATTCACATATTGATGTGTTTTAAGAATCAGATTAGTTATTGTCTTTTCAGCATTAATGATTGCTCAAGGGAAGCTGATGGAAACCAGTTCATTCAAGAACGTGGGAAACTGGAAATGCTGCACCTTGGCATGGGGTTTGCTTTTCTTTCTTTCTTGTTCCCTGCCCCCGCTGGCTGGGGATTGAACCTGGGGCCTTGTGCATGCTAAGCAAGCACTCTACTGCTGAGCCATATCCCAGCCCATGTGGTCTCCTTTTCTTCAAGACAGATATCGGTAAGGATAGCAGTTCCCCAAAGACTTACCTACACAGGTGTAGTTATTTGCTGCCAACTGAAACCCGGGGCTGCACTGGCAATAAAACGAGCCTGGAGTGTTCACACATCTTTGGTGGCAATACGGAGGCACGGTGCATTCATCTATGTCTGGGTGACCAGCACATACACAGAGCCAAATTATTGACTTACCAAGTTTTCAGCAGAGATTATCTAGAAAACCTATGTAAGGAAGACCTTATTTAAAAAAATTCCCTCTGCTGTTACAATTGGGGTATATGTGTGCTAAATACGTTTGGGTCAGCATTCTGCAGTTAAATAAGATGTTAAGAACAAAAACAGCACACCCGAGACTGTGATAAATAAACCTAGCTGCATGGACTGAGACTTAAAGAGAGAAAAGTAATTAAGACCACTTTGAATACATATGAGAATGTCAGTGTGGGGAGCTAAATTCTTATTTAAAGTGAAAATGAATAACCAAATAATTGAGCGATGCAACAAAAAATCAAGAGAAAGAGAAAGGAATTGTGGGGTATGTGTGGCTGGTGACAGTGGCTAAGTCACTGAAACATTCAGCATCTTGGGGTTTCTTCTGCACCAAGTGATAGCAAGGCTTGCCTTGTGTAGCTTAGGAAGTTTTTGTGAGAGTCAAATGAAAGAACGTTATGGAAAGAGGATGCTCAACAAGTTACCTCTTGAGAGGGCCCTGAAGACACTTTGGTGAAGTGTCCCAGCCTGCATCCTTCTCAGATAAATATTTCCAACCATAAAATGCCCAACTGAGAACTGATAGAGTAAGACTAACAACTTACAAGCATAATAAAATATCACTAATTAACGACTACTCTTGGTGACACCTCCAATGTGGCATGCGTCATTTAAAGCAACGATTATGCATGTACAACGTAACACTGCACAGTGACACTGTTTTATGGTCAAACAGAACAAAACAAAGCTGGACTGTTTGGGTACTTTTAAAATGTAGGAGGCATTATGTGCAAGTAGTTTTTGGGTAACCTGAATTTGAATCTTCATTCTGGCAATTACTAGCTTGGTTTTAATTCTCAAGCTTCTATTTTGTCTTCTGTAAATGATAGTGCAGAAACAGAATTGCTGGGAGGATTACATGACATAAAATGGGCCAAGTTCCTGGAACATAGCAGGTAAAAGTAAATGGGAGCTATTATTAAAAAGCTGCAAAATATTTTTTATTTAACCTGTGTATTGAAATGAAGTATACTATCTGATTGATGTCACCTCCTCAGGGAGGCCATTTATCCCACATATAATAAAATGGTTTATTCTGCCCTATTTCTTTATCCTGCTTTAGATTTCCTTGTAGCCCTTGACACTATTTGACGTTGTGTTATGTATTTATTTGCTTCTTGTCTCTATAATGCATGCCAAATAAGATCTGTATCCTCCCCTTGAACTAAAGGCAGTGAGGGTTTCGTCTGATCATGCTGTATGCTTAATTTGCGGAACAAGGGGTGGCACAGTAGGTACTCAATAAACATCATTTGAATGAATGGAAACGTAATGCTAATTAAGAGCACTGTTAGCACAATGCTTCCTGGTACCTTGCATAACAGGCAGGTACCAATACTGATGGCCAACAGTACAAATGGTACTTTCTAATAGCCATGATTTTATACAATCTGTTCACTAGTATAGCCCAGTGCCTAGAGAGTGCCTGGCAGATGGTCAGCCCTCAAAAAACATCTCATACGTAAATGGTGCACGTCTCCTCAACCAGTAGATGTTCATTTACCATTGCTATTTGGTAACACTGTTTGGCACTGCAGTTTTATAGTAATGATAAAGACACTCACATTCTGCATCTGTCTAGTATGGAAGATAGGCATGAAAGAAATTTCCCCATGGAATAATAAGATTGATAATAGGAAGGTGTACAAGGGACACAGGGAGCACTGCACTACTCAAAATATCACCTGCTGACTGCTGCTGACCCATGGGCTATTTAGTTCAATACAGAAGCTGAAAGTACATGTTTAAGAATAGCAATTTGATATCACCACAACATTTTTATTAAACCTTACAGAAGTATTGGTCTGCAACAGATTGGGAATTTAGAGAAGGATACTTCATCATAGTTTGATGAGAAAGGAGTGACTAATTATAGATGGACAGATCATGGAAAACTTCCTAGAGGGGGCAGCCCCGAACTAGAATTGAACAGTGGACTAGGAGTTTGCTAGGAGGGAATGTTCTTGGTGCAGCGAAGAACTTGGGTGGGGGTACTGAAGTGTGACACTCTGTATAATTAGTGGGACAAAATTGGAGTGTAATTTTATCTTGGCAAGGAAGGGTGTTGTTGCAACAGAGCTGGATGAGGATCAGAATGAGGGAGACTCTCATGATCTATTGAGGAATGTAGGCCTGATTCTGTGAGTGAGGGGAATATTAGAGCAGACACATGACTGGACCTTTCTACTTTCTCACAAAAGGCTGTGACCATATGCTCCTCTCTACTAGGTTAACCCCGTAGTAGGACGGGTTAGTTCTTTCTTCTGTACCTTTTAGGCCCAGGAACGTTTATTTTACCAACTAACACAATGGACAAAGTTTTGGTGTCTGAAGATTTTCCCCACACTCTTCTCTCACAAAGCATAGCTTCAGCCGCTGCAAACCCTGGATACTCCTTGGAGGCTGGGCACCAACCTCAGCAACTAGGCACAGCCCACGGCTGGGCCAGGGCCCGTGAGGAGCTTGGTGCTGACATCTTGATGTCAACAGCTCACATTCGCTGGTGAAAATTGCTGCTGGTTGCCTGTCCCCACATCCTCACCCTCTGTTCCTAAGAGAAAATAAGGCCTCTTTATTGGTCTGTGGTAAGTGGCGGTATGTAAACAAATGGATGGAGGGAGTCAATTACAGAGTTTCAGGGCCTGCTGGGCCTCGCGATCGAGCCAGAATGCTTTTTCGTACTTCCATATTTGCCAGTTGGCCTCCTTGCGCTGTGTTCTTCCATTCATTCAGAAGCACCCTCAGAGCACTCCCCATGTGGTGGACCCTGGAGCCAGCAGTGACACCAGCTGACCTGGCCCTCGCCCTCAGGGAGCTGATGCTCTCAGACCCTCAGGAAGCAGGTACTGTGCCTGGCTTTGGACTTACAACACTCAGCGCAGGCTGACAACACAGCAAGTCTCTACTGTTAAGTCTCTGTGTGGCGATGGTACACAGCTGCGCCACACAAGTCCAGACACTGTTCTGGGATCTCCCTTATGTGAGCTCCTAAACTAGGGACCACTGCAATCTCCACAGGACATGAGAACAAGGAAATACACTGAGAATTTAAGCTGCTTGCCCAAGGCCTCAAAAGGACTTGGGGGTGGAGCTGAGATTCGAACATCACCATTTGTCCTGCCTGCTGCACTAAGCTATGCAGCAGTGACTGAAGCCATGACGCAGTGTGTTGGAGTAATATCCCTAACTTAAAATATTTTCTTGGTTGCCCTTGTGGTTCAGTTTGCACCACAGATTTCTGCTTTGCTTAGTTTATAACACTTTGCTATTCAGGAGAGGTTCAACCTTTAAGGTTAGCTGTTCTTGTTGGAGATTGGATTGTCAGTCAATGAAAGAGGATGTGTCATGACTGTCATTCTCCAATGGATGCCTGAAGGTGCTCAGGACAGGTGCTTACTGCCCTGCGTTACTTACCCACACACTGCTCTCCCCGCTTCTGGTACCCTGGAGGGCAATGGCATGTGAAGGAGCCTCGTAAATTGATGCACACTTGGTCTGCCCTGCAGTTGTGCGTGCCTGCAGTGCACTCGTCAATGTCTGTCCAAGACACAGAACACAAAGAATTTTAGTTGATTGTCACGGTGTCACGGTTTCTTCAATTTTGTCATTGCTTTTCTTAAACTGAGTTTTGACTTTATCCTTAAAGCGTTATAATTGTGTTATATTAGAAACATTTGAAATTGTAAGTGACTTCAAATATTCAGAAAGTAACTTCACAGATGATGGCGTGTGCCACTCGGATTTAACAGATGCTAATATTTTGCCATGTTTGTCTCAGCTGCCTTTGTTTTGTTAAGAAATGGAACAGTGCAGATGCAGCTAAAGCCTCACTTCATCTGCCACTGTCCTGGAGGGCAGGAAAAGGTTTATACTTTGGTTAAACAGGGATTAGATGGGTGTATCTACTAGGATATACTAGTTTAGTGTATTTTAAAATTCGAATAAGCTATACAATGTCTGTTTTTTTCACCCAATATATTACATTTCAGATAATTTTTATTTACAAGTCTTTAAAAATCTGCCCAGTAAACAGGGGTTATCAATATTACACATTTCATTTCCTTTTTTGCTCTTTTGCACATGGTAGAGTGATATTTGCATATATATTTTTTCATTGCAAATTCAAATGAAAAGGTTCAATTAGATCATATTCCTCTAGGAGAGATAGGCTGGTGTAGTTTAAAATACACATTTTCCCAAAGCATTATATTTCTGGGAATATTTCACCAAATGTTCCTAACGAGTAAGCAGGTTATAGATCTAGAAAAGTAAAAAGAATGCTCAGCTGTACATAAAAAACCAGGTTAGAGAATTTGTTTTGGATGAAAGTGTGATATGAAGTTGTACATTCCCATTTACAGTCATTTATAAGTGAAATTCAATTTTGCCTTATCTATATCGCCTTTGTATTCATTTGCATCTCACATATTGTGAAGTTAAATAGAACAAATAAAAGCATCACACAATTCTGGCATTCTCCAACTGAAGATTCTAAGAGTCATTAAAAGTATCATAGGACATGTAATTCTGAGATGACAAATTTTGCATGAAAACTGAGATAGCGTTTGGGGTCTTAAATCATCATTGTGGGAGACCCAGGGGTGCTTTGGAAGAAATAAGGGACCAAGAAGAAGTTTAAAAAAAGTCACCTATAATCAGAGTTTACTCAATCCCTGCTTTCCCTTTCAGAAGCTTGGAGAGTGGTCCTTCGTGTTTTTGCCTTTCATCCTTCCATATTTTAAAGGTGAATTATTACCGTTACACTTTGTAATGTCATAACATAGGAAGCTTAGGTTGTAAAAAGTTTGTCCTCAGATAACAGCTTTACTCATTTGGGTGTGGAAATGATAACAGAGCTTCTTTCCACAAGAAAGAGGGGCAGGAGGTACAAAATACGTGAGTAGTGTATGGCTATTTTTTGGAAAATGACCTATGAAAGCATCTACTTACATAATTCTTTGAATCTGGTTATAAAGTTCTAGCCAAGTTTCCTGGGATATTTTTTGTTTTGTTTTGAAATTTATTAGTACTATTACTATTATTGTTAGTTTCAAATCAGCAATTGCAAACTGCCCTTTTTAGGTACGATGCAATGGTTCAACAATCTTGCCGTGAGATTTATCTGCTCCTTTTTGTGTCTTTTATTATTTTCTCATACGCACTTGATGAAAACCTTTCTACTGGGGTTTCTTAAAGGCTTTTATGACTCCTTAATGCAGAAATGACAGCAGAATTCCTATTGTTTTATGTCAAGAACATTTGCCAGCATCTGCAGTGATAACAGCCCTGAGAGGTAGGGCAATGTTAGATTCAGATGTGGCAGATTTCCTCAGTACATGCTGGCATAAGATCAAAGCCTTGGACTGCTGCTGCATTTCCAAGGGAGGCCTCACTAGTGACTGAGGCTTTCTTTTTGAGATATCTCTCTGCAAACTGCCTCCACCGTAGCGCATTCCTGATGTCCTACCATTTCCTTCCTGTTTTCTCATTGTTCATTTTGAAGTCTCTTTGATAAACAGGCTAAAATGTCCAGTGGAATCAATGCATCATTAAATAGGTTTTAAATACAGAAACCTATGCTACTTCTTAGTAATCATGTCTATTTAGCTCCTAATAAGGGTTATTTAATAAAAATCTTTGGTGAGTTAAAATAATTTAATAAAAACAAACAAAAAACTCAAAATACCTCTACCTCCACTAGCACTATATTTTATTTTTCTCTATTAAAAAAAAAGCAAATCTGCAACAGGATTGATTTCACCTAGCACTGACTGGTTATTATACTTTATACTTTCTACTTATCTGGACTTACAAAATGATCAAAAAAGTAACTTCTGTGACCAGGAAGCAGACTACTTTCTTTTTCTTCTTCTTCCTTCTCCTTCTTCTTCTTCTTCTTCCTTCTACTCCTCCTCCTCCTTCTCCTTCTTCTTCTTCTTCCTTCTCCTCTTCCTCCTCCTCCTTCTTTTTTTTGTACTAGAGCTTGAGCCCAGAGTGCTTTATCTCTAAGCTATATCCCTAACCCCCCTTTTTAAAATTATTATTAGACAAGGTCTTGCTAAATTGCTGAGGATAGCCTCCAATTTGTGATCCTCCTGCCTCAGCCTTCCGTCTCACTAGGATTATAGGCATATGTGGTCACCTCTGACTCCAGGATGCAGCTATTAACTGTACTTCCATTTATGGCTTCTCTGACTACAGTTTATAATACCCTCTCCCTTGCTTTTAGCAGGTCATTTAGTGCTGAAGGCCCTGATGAACTGATTTTCTTTGAACTATCTTCCATTATAATATCCATTTCTTAGTTTACTTAATTTTGCAATTTAAAAATTAGACTTTGAGATCCTATTATCGCACATTTATACAGCTATACAAAGTCATATCAAAATCATCGCATGTTGTAAAACTCTGTCTTTTCTACTTGTAGTTATTTTTATTCGTCTCAAATATCAGAAAGTTCAATGTGATTAAAAAAATCACAAACTCAGTCCAGCACAAACAATGCCTTTTGCAGACACCTCTGTGGTGTGTAGGCAAAATCCGTTTCCAACATCTGTATGAGGGGAGTATCTGCATAGGCAAGAACAGGGCTCTATTTATCAGGGAAACTATTCAGATCTGTCAAGATTTTCCTGACAATCAAGGAACAAATACTCTGGGGAGAGGAGTTTTTGTTGTGTTTTCTAATTATCTAGTATTTATTCTTGACAGTTACGCTCAGTTGGATTTTTAGGCAGTCAGTTAGCAATGCCCTGGGCCCTGGAATCAAACTCTTTGAGGATGAAGTCTATGTCTTACTTTTCTTCTGTATTCCTAGCCTAGTATAGTGCATGGAACATGGTGAGTTATCAATAAATATCTATTCAATAAATGGATGAATGAGTTACTAGTGTTTGCTGAGCATTGTCACCTAGAGTTTAAGGAAAGAAGGGCCAATGCTTTATCTCATGGAACTAACATTTATAAGGTAGAGGAACAGGCAAGATCTAAGAAACACAGCAAAATCAGCAAGGTCTCAGTCTGTGGGAATAGTGGAGAGCAAATGAGAGCAGAAAAGCAGAGGCTACATGGCATGAAGCAGCACCAGAGGTCATCAGCTGCAGAAGGTTAGTCAGAGGAGGTGGGCTCTGAGCTGCAGTCAGGTAGTCAGAGGAGGTGGGCTCTGAGCTGCAGCTTGAAGATGGTGAGATACATGGATTAGCAGGAAATTGAGGCCATTTCTAAGAAGCAGAGTGGTCACATTAGAAAATAGTGGTAAGACCCAGTTGCTTTGCATGAGAAGGATGGAAGAGAGCTGGAGCCAGCACAGTTGGAGGTGCTGGTTGTGAGGAGCTTGGTACAGTGCCTGCCAGAAGTTGCTCATGAACTGCTGACTCCAGTTGCAAACAAAATTCAGGGCATAAAGGTGAGATCAGAAAGTTTAGATTGAATAAGCAGCGAGCAGGCCTGAACCATATAGTCAGAGTCTAAAGTTAACATTACCAAAGAACAAAATAATAGAAATTGCTTCCTAAAATATCACAACATATTTCATCATTATAATATATTAAGAATAGCTAATGGCAATATTTGGTGATTCCCTCATTTTTCAAAAATGTGCTCCAGTCTCCTTCCTAATGATTTATATTATTTGTAGGTCCCTCTCTTGCTGACTTTGGCAACCTTAGTTGCCTTAAATAGTCCAGACTAATCTTTGCTTAGCTGTCACTTCTAGCCTCTTCATCACACTGGCCGTCAATTGATGGAACCACATATTTGATTCTCTCTCAAAGCGAGTGGAAGTAACGGTGTCTGTATCACTGTGGTGTCCACTAAGTTCCCGCTTAGGCCTTCATTCTCTCTGTTTTTGGCTCCCTTCTTTCCATCTGACTCATATTTCCCAAACCCCTGACTCATGCTGCTTTCTCTCTCTTATGCAACATTTTAATCTCTGAAATGTTCTTTCCATAATTTGATAACTTCCCACGACATGGAGTCAATTCAGCGTGTTTTTATGAGCAAAAATGATCTACATCTTGAATGCTCTTGATTGCCATTTAGACTGTTCTAATTTGTTCTGCTATAGGTTTAAGAAATAATTCAGAAGTACATTTGAATAAGCCACCATAGACTAGTGTTGGGCATGCCCTGAAACAGAGGGAAGGGAATTGAAATGATTTTTATTCTGTTACAGCTATGTGATCTAGGGCCATGGTATCAATGAAACTTTCTAAATAAAATAAAATGAATTCACTGGATGAAGATTTAACAGTTGCTCAGAGTATTCATCTTATTTTTCAATAGAATCCTGGTAGGTACAAACTAGTTTAGCAAGAGCTGAGGGTGTTGTTTTACTATTATTTTATTTAGTAATGGCAATTGATGCTTATAACCTGAGTAATCAAGGCACTAACTTATGTAGATTGAAATCATAATAAGAAAGTGTATAATATTTTATATAGCTTCATATATAAATTTATTAAAATTCTAAAATTAATTGGTATGAAATGGATAAATGCTTCACCACACGGAAAGAACTATTATTTGATGGGGGGGGGTCAGATTTACAAAGCTCAGTCCTGTGGAAAAGGTGATCACATCATTCATAATTAACAGATGAGGAAGGAGGAGGTTACTGAAAAGTAGACTTGATAAGGTAGCTTGCCTCAGATCACACAAAGCAGAAATTCAAACCCAAGATTTCCATTTTGCTTCTGTAGTTTAGGCCTTCATAAAGAAATTTCCTAAGAATACTGGATAGCAGAGGTTTTCCCATAATCACATATATTTAAAATTTCCTCAGCATCAAAGGTAGGATTGCTAAGCTTGTAGCACCTTGATTCCTCCCTTGTGTCTTTCTTTTACTTAGAATAACATTCATAGTGCTCCAAGTTTTCTGTTTTCCTCCCCAGTTCTTAGCCAATTATCAACAATTTTTGTCAAAGACTTTCTAGTTCCCTTGCTCTTTCCTTCACAGTACTGGAATCAGATTTATCTGGGCCAAATGCCCAGTTCTAGTTAGCTTTTCACCCTTCTGAAATTATCAGCTAGAATTCACCCAAGCTAAGCAATTCTAATGGAGAAACTAAATACTGATGTTAAGTAACAGAAGAGAACTGTCTTCATCAATGGCCAGCAGTAGATTTATAGTTCTAGATTTTTATCAGTTCTGGCAAAGCATATTGCTAATAATTTGGTGTGCTTTAAATGATAAACAAAAATATCACCAAAAATCAACAAATATCAGCCTCCTCTATAGTTTTTTTTTTTTACAGAATGACAAATCATGTGCCCTGGAAGTCCTTTCATTGTGCTGTGTTCTATCTGAATCTTGCAATATGCTGTTCCTATATGGAAGCATTGTGCTATATGTATCAGAGTTGCTTTTTTAGAAATGATGAAGGATTTGCATTGAAAATGGACCCTTGCTCCCCTGGTTTCCTCTGTGGACAACAGTGTTCATTTGCAAGATGCCTAGATGAGGTTAGACATATCATTCGTGAATGTGGAAGGAAACCAACTGGTACGTGTGAATGATCAATCTGTGACTCATCTGTACTACACACAAACCAAACGAACCAATCAGTCATAGGCTGAAACAAGAACAAGCAAGACAATAAAGGCTTTCATGCTGATTCTTTTTCACTCTTTTCACACTGGTAAAGTAAAGCTTATGCTTTCAGAAGCTTAAGGAACCACTGTTTTCTATGGATAAATGGTTATTTAGTGCCTTTGGGTATTTTCTGGCATCTCAGTGAATATGTCATACCCAGCTAACCTCTCCTCTCTTCCTCTTCCTCCTCCTCTTCCTCCATCTCCTCCTCCTTTTTCTTCAACCTAATGATCCATCAAAAAACATGTTTGGGGAAAGATACCCTGGAATTTGGGATGTTACAATCACTCATTGGTCTGTAACTCCATGGAGTGAGACTGTGCTTTGAAAGAAGCAACATTGTCTTTGCTCCAGGGTGACTCAGTACTAGGAATAAAAGATCCTCTGTGTGAAGGTTCAAATTCATTATATACAAGCTAGGGTTCTGCTTCAAATTGAATGACTTTTGGAGGAGTTATGCTCTCACCTTATTATGGGATGGCTTTGCAGTGTCTTTCAATCTTTTTTCCCTGATGCCCCACCACTTCCCCTTACCTCTCCCCTATATCCTACCTCCCTGGTTCCAAATCAAACCCTGGAGACTGATGAACTGAATGGAGACTGACTACATTCAACTGAGTACCAAACCCTGCATGAGCCCTGTGATTTGATTCTTGGCCTCCCTACCTAGGCCTTACAGCCAGCTTAGGCAGTCTCTTTAGCCCAAAGCATACACATTCCTGGCTTACTCCTAAAGGCAAATCATCACTTGAGGTCACAAAAACCCCTGGCCATGGCAATGCCAATTATAACAAGCATGGCTTGGTGACCTCCTGATTATATGAGACTAATTACATTATATTTGTTGTTCATTCAAGAATAAGCTTTTGTGCCCACTAAATTGAGGCATACTACTAAATTTGGTGAGTGTAACTTGGCAATACTTCTCCAACTCATTAACTGCCTAAAGTCTCTTCAATAAAGTATGTTTTTGTGCCTCTTGCCTCCAGTGCATGTTACCCTCGTGTATTTTCCTGGCCATTCCATCACACCTTACTTATGCTGTTTCTGCACAATGGTCCTCCAATGTTTTTCTGAATTCCAAATGAAGCAAAGAAGTAGGACGAAGGGTGGCAACAGATGGTCTCACCAAATTTGCACTAAATTTTTTTATTCCCTTTTCTGGTATAAATTCTAGCACAATGAAGAGCAGTAAAAAGAATAAACATGTGAGTAAAGCTAAATGAATACTGACTATGCAAAACAATACTAGTAGGCAATTTATAGTGGAGATTTATAAAATATTTAGAATTAAAATACATGAGAATAATAGCACATAGATTGGTCAGAAGATACTTGAGTTTACATATTTTAAGGTCTTCATGTTGTCTAGTAAGGGTTAAAACTTCTAATTTATTTTAGATTTTGATAAGCCATGGTTACACATTCAAGTATTTCCTAGGAAAAACACTAAAGGAATAGTAAAAGAATATAAAACTACAAAGTTAATAGAAGGGAAAGTGGAATCATATGAAAAATATCATCAATTAATAAAGAAGGCAAGAAAGCTAAAAAAAAGGAAGCTAAAATGTTAACATGTGTAGGACTACCACAAGGCAAACACTAGAATGGTTGTTTTAAGTTTAAATATGTCAATGGTCACATCAAATATAAGTGGATTAAATGCTATCCACACCACCAATTCATTGTCAGACTGATAAAAAAAACCCAAATATGCCATTTCAAGAGACATTCATTAAAAAGAGGGACACAGAAATTTAAAGAAAAAAGATGGAAAATATACCATGCAAACACTAAGTAAAAGAAAGCTTTGCAATTTTAATATCAAAGTTGACCTAAAGGGGAAAAAAGATCATTAAAGAATAAAAAAGAATACTACATAATAACAAAAATTTTAGTTCATCAGGAAAATGTAGAAATTCCAAATTTCGATGCAGTTAATCACTTAATCTTAATATAGATACAACAAAAGTGGATAAAGCCAAAGGAAAGAGTAGACAAAACACAATTTTGGTGAGGTTTTGACACATCTCTTCCAGGAACTGAAAAAATAAGCATACATTTTAAGAAATGAAGAGAAGATAAAAGTAACACAATTAAAAACATTAACTAATTGATACATATGTACATATATGTTACTGTACGGAATATATAACCTTTTTAAGGATTGCCATTAATGAAAATGGCTATTCAAACACATAAAGTCAAGGGTCATATGTTTTCTCTCATACATGGAAGCTGGAGAGGAAAAAGAGCAAGAAAATTGGGGGACAGCTCTTGCAAAATAAAATAGAGAAGATAGTCTCACCAAATTTGGTTGGGGGAGAGAGTAGGGGAGGAAAGGGCAAATACTGGGGAATAATATTGACCCAATTATGCTGTTATGTCATGTGCATGTATGAACATGCAACAAGGAATCTCACTTTATGTATGATTATACTATGGCAATATCAATATGGCAAAAAGAAAACAGCTATATCTAAATAAATTGCAATATATAAACTATGTTTTCTAACTACAGTGCAAATGAGATAAAGACAAAGCAGTGACAAAAACATCAATGACAGCAACCAAACTAGAGGAAAAAAATCTCTTGTTTTGCAAAAGAAGGCATACACTTTCAAACAATCCATGGTTTAAAGAAGATGGCCAAGTCCAAATTGAAGAATAGTCGAAACGGAATGAAAATGAAAATATTGCATATCAAAATTTGTAGGAACAAATGCCTGCACATAAGACGGCCGAGAGCCCTTCCTTTTCTCTTTGTCTCATTCTTATCTTTGTCCCTGTGCTCATTCTGTAAGAGTCAAAGTTGGCTATGAGTGGACTTCAGCATTTTGGAAGAAAGGCTGTTAGGAAAATAAGGATCAGATCTTGACCATGTATTTCCAAAGGGCAGAACTAGAATAAATGGGTAGAAAATCAAGGGCATAGATTTTAGGTCCACATAAGGAAAAATGTTGTGCTCATGAGATGTTTGAACGTGTTAGGAAGTAATGCACTTTCTGTCTCTGGACATGCAGATAGTGCAATGGTGGACCCCAGCAGTGACTGGGGAATTTGGCTAGACATCTGAGTTTAAGAATGGTATTAAGGGGCTGGAGCGGTAGTTCAGTGGTATCTCGCTTGCTTAGCATGCGTGAGGACCCAGGTTCAAATCCCAGCACCACATATACAACGAAGTGTCAGAGTGACGAAAACCAGATGAAAAACTAAATAAAGTTGATTCTCACTCTCTTTCTCTTTAATAACAAAACAAAACAAAACAAAACAAGAATGATGTTAAGGTGCTGCAGGCCAATATGGAAGTATGTGAATGATTTTTTTTGAACCCGAAGGTTGAGGATCAATGTTCATTGTTATTTTACAATTGACTTTTCTCTAAGTTTGATAATAAAAAAATTGAAAAACAGATGTTGTATCCTCGCTAATATAGAAAATTGAGAGTATTTAACAAAATGGAATATCTGTACTTTCATTTGACACATGGTGCACATACATCTAACTTTCTATAGTTGTGAAGTTAACTTACAATTTTATAACGTACCCTCTAACACCAGAAAAACTAGCTTGATAGGAACGGAGGAAAGAGTTCATCCTAGAAGTGATTCCCACCATCCTCCCTGAGCAGGAGAAGTCTTTGACTTGCTACTCCCTGTTCTGTGTTGAAAATTTTCAGAGAGGAAGACTGTTCACTCTTCATCATGTTTTTTTCAGAGATCAAAATGTTAAATGTGGGGCTGGAGCGGAGGCTCAGCAGTTAAAAGTCCTTGCCTGGCATGCGCGAGAACCGGATTCAAGCCCCAGAACTACATACACAACTAAATGTCGGAGAAACGAAGGCCAGATGCAAAAATAAATAAAAATGATTCTCTCTTTCTCTCTCTCTCACTTCCCCTCTCTCTTAAAAAAATGTTAAATGTGCCCAGATCTTTGATAAGCCACCATTAATCCAAGAGAGATTGAACTTCTTGGTTTTGTTCCAAATTCATACTATAGCCAGCATTTTCTCCAAGTTATCCATGAATTTCACGCGTACTTAAATTTAATTTGCTGAAAAACTGTGTTGGCAAATACTGAGATTTCCCCCCTCCTCTCTGTGTTAAAACACCTTTAGTACAGCGAGGCAAGAGCACCCAAAGAATGGCTGAAGGGGTGGGCTCAGCGGTTACGGTGCTTGCTGGGCATGCGCAAGGACCTGGGATGGAACCCCAACACCACACACACAACAAAGTGTCAGAGTAATGAAAACCGGTTGTAAAACTAAGTAAAACTGATTTTTCTCACTGTTAGCGATGGAAGAAATTATGCTGACTGAAATTAGCCAAGCCCAGAGACTTAAGGATCAAATGTTTTCTCTCATTTGTGGAGGGTAGAGCAAAACCCAGGTGTAGGTGAAAGATCAAGCTCATGTACTAGACTCATCAAAGTCAAAGCAACACATATTCTAGGGGGGAAGAGGAGGAAGGGAGGGGAGAGGGAGGAATCTGGGGGAATCAACAACGTACTTTACTCTTTACAGTTCTGAGAAGCCAAATAACACTTATGCAATCATTAATTTTAATTCTGGAAAATGCACACACACACACGTGTGTGTGTGTGTGTGTGTGTGTTTAGATAGAAAGAGACATTTATATCTGTTATAAGGGTGGAAATATGGAAGACTCAAGAGAATGGGGTGTAGGTGATGTGGGGTGATTCTGGATTAGGATCAGGGGCATATCATATTGTTTTTTACTACATATGTATCTATGATTGTACAACAACTCGACTCCTCAATAAAATATTTTTTAAAAAGAACTGTTTAGTATTCATTGAATGAATGCCTAAATGTAACAGGGGTCAAAAGAAAAATACTGACCCTATGAGTATTTCAAGTCTAGGTATTTCTGAGAGCTAGCATATGAAATAGACTTTGGACTTTTAAATGACACTGGGATATTTTATCTTACATTTCTATGGTAATCTGGAACGATATAATTGCTGAGATCTCTTTCAGTTTTAAGAATCAGAAATAATGGTTACTTTGATGAGTTCCTGAGTGCTATTTTAAAAAAAGTGTTCATTTTCTAGCTTTAATCTCTCTTGCCTTCTCTAACTGACAATATTGGATTCTGGGAAATCTGAATAACATACTCTTGCTTTCATGGGACCTGGATCACAGGTTTCTATTTCTTTTTCCTTCCATTTTCATTTTTTTGGCAAACTTCTCTCTAATCTGTAGGATCAAAGCGGAGTCTAAAAATGGACTCACCTTTCTGGACAGGATTAAATGGCTCTGTAAGCTGAGGAGGACTAACAGTTTGCTTCAGTTTTAAATGCGCTACTGTGTACCTGTAAAATTACATACTTGTCAGGAATTTAGAGTAGCTTAATGTGTTTGGAGATGTAAACTGAAACAAGTCTCGTGGGGAAACAAGCTGTGTGCGTGGTTTCTCTGTCGGTAGGGTACAAAGGCAGATGGACCTGCGCCAGGGGCACAGTTGATGTGCTACAGGCAGAGGCCAAACCAAGCTGGCCTTCACGAGAATTCGTTGGCAGGAATAAACACCAATGGGGGGGAGAAGAAAACTCCTGTGTTCTCAGATCTCTTTTATGTGTGCTTTAAGTGGTTACTGCATGCAGTTGCACATCCATGGAGTTTATCACATTCCAAGTTTTCATTTTGGAAGAGAAATTTATATTGTTAATTTTAAAATTAGGCTAGGATTATTTCACCCCTAGAAATGTAATAATTTGTTTATGGAAAACTTTAAATGGAAACCTTTGGGTTCAGGCACATATGTGCTTAATGTGGACAATTGAGAAGCTGCAAGATAGGTGTAAGGTGGTCCCCTTTTGGTGACCTTCAGTACAGATCTCTTTTTATGGTTTTTTGGAAGTAGAGGTATCAGGCTATTCTCTCACTGCTGGTATTTTTAAGTTCTACATTATTTTATTTGAGATTGTATCTTTCTGTAGTTGCTATGCCAGCTTTATTCCTACTCTTGCTAAAACAAGAATAATGCTTATGTATAATTTATTATACCAAGGATTAGAATTTGAGGGAAGACTTGATATTTTTAGAAAGTTTCTAAGAACTTCTAAAATTCTAAAAATTTTCTAAGAAAATTTTTCTTATGCAGCTCACTGGCAGAAAGATAATTGAGACAGAAGAGTGTGTAAGATCAGAGGTTTTAGAATCAAATAGGTCTCTACTCAAATCCAAGCAATACTGTGCTTTAGTTATGTCTCCTGGGAAAGTTATTTAGCTTTTCCAAGTCTCATACCACATCTACCAAGTAGGTATAATACCAATTCATAATGCTATTTTGAGAACTAACCACAGTAATATGCAACTGTTCCTTAGTTAAGTGCTCAATAAATTGTTCTTAGAATGAAAAGGCTATAAGTTGGTAGAGGATCTGTTGAATACAGATGGAAGGAAATAAGAAACTACAAAAGTCATGATTCCTAATATAATTTTCATGTGTTTGCATATGATTAAACATCCTATCTTCATTTCCTTGCTTACTCTCATGTTTTGAATACGATTCACCATGACTGAAATCCAGTCAGGAGGAACATCATAACATTGCATGACCTTCCCTTCCTTTGACATATTCCAGACGAATGGATACAAGAGCAGGCAAAGTCAGCTTTTCTTTCTTGAAGCTATTTCTCATTAAGGAAACTGTAAATATTCAAATACAAGGGATCTGGAAAAACAAAACAAATCTAGCTTATTTTGCATTTCAAAATGGTTTGTGATGGGAAAGGACTGTTTATAACTACAAGACCCTTTCATGGCAATGAAGTATTAATGTTTATAAAGACTACTTAGCAAGCATGCCATTAGCTAGAGTTCTAATTAGAAATTACATGTAAATCCAAGAGAGAACTATTGTGTGAACAAGTTCTAGCTATGACAAAGATTTAATCCTGCAGCACCTACACAGGCACCATCGTTTAAGGCAGAAATGAAATTGTAACTCAGAACTAGAGACCAAATGTGGAATGTTTTCAGATATCACCATTACAATTATATGTAAGGTATCATAAGGATTTCTGGCCATTTAACCTAAGGAAAGGCTCAGAGTTAAGAGTCTAAGACAAATGCACTGGGTTCACTAGATGCCTGGCTTCTAGTGAGCAGGCTGCAAGCACAATGGTGATCAGCAGCACTAGTGCCTGTACTTAAGGAAGCATCCATTCAGCCACGTCACAAAGGAGAGTTTGATTGGAAGCCACTTTTAGTTTTTTAAATGCTTCGCAAGTCATGAAGTAAAATCATGGCATATTGGAAAAGTATTCTTTTGAAAAGTTAATTTTGTTTTCTTTGAAACATCAAATGACCTCCTGCAAATGCTTTTATTATAGCTGTAGATAAATTACTTGTGCATATATGATAGTCTCTGGTTCCCATATTAAGTGCATAACAGAGAGAATTAGCAGGAAAAATGAAAGCACTTCAAGCCTGAGGAAAAGCTTCAGGTTTATGATGACAGTGTGACAAAGCAGCAGGTGACCATACTGACTTCCTTTGTTGTCTTTCTATCTATCTCCATCTTGCAATTCTGACTTCTTTCTTCTTCGTAATTTATATTGAATTTTGCATCATGCTTCAGACCATTCTTCTAACTGGAGAGCTCTGACTGCAGCCACATCATGTGTGAAGACTCCTTCCTACAGGTCTGGGGGCCCTGGGTGCTGCTACTTGGGAAATTGTTTAGGGGTACTTCTCCTCTGGCCCAGGGCAAGGGCTCCCCAGTGTGACCCTCAGGAGCTTGGCAGAACTGCTCCTACTATCTTCACCTTTCTAGTGAGGCTGGGTTGCTGTCAGGCTCTCAGGACTCCAATACCTGCCCACAACTGCACATGCAGATGTTAATAAAATACCAATGGTGTTGAGTCATTGGTCTGGACCTTCACTACAATATTACAGGTGGTTCCATGTACAAAGTAGTCTTTTCCTTGGGCACCAAATCACGGGTGCATCTTAAGTCATCAGCCACTTGTCTGCTGTCTGCTGCTATTTAAGACACTCATGCCACTTGTCTGCCTTTGTCTGAGCCCTCCTGTAACTCCTCCACCTTACCAGTCCTTTCCCCTTCAAGGTCCTCCTTATGTCTACCTCTTTAGGTTTCTTTTCCTAGGTTCCTTTGGCCAACAAAGGATCACCAGTCATTCAATGGACCTATAGGACAGCTGTATCTATGATTTAACCTTGTTACGGAAGAGAAGTAGTGACAAGTTTCCTATCTCTGTAAAGGCAAGTGACTTGATGAGGCTCTTGATGGCTGCTCCCTACTCATCTTTAAAGCCATCCAAAGATGAATCTGTGCATCATGGAACTTAATTTGGCTCAGGGCCCTATACAAGTTTTACTCTGATCAAGAAATACTGGAATTTTCCATTGGGAAATAAGCACCTGGATAACTCTTGGAACATATTAGTGGCTATAGAATTTTGTAGTCTCAACCAGTTGAGACTACAAAATTCAACCAGTTGAAGGTAGTAGTTGAGTGCTCCATTAGATTTGATGTACAAATTCTAGCCTTGGTACATTGTAAAGAGGCAAATCACTTCACCTAAATAATATTTGATACTTCCGTAGTACTTTACAAGTAAATCGTCACTGCAACAATAACAAAACTTTTTCATAAGGTTTGAGAATGCTGTGCCGAGAAAGGTCAATATATAGGATCTCTTTGCAGCTTCTGCAAAGGCTGAATTTCAATTTTGTTTTTAAAACCAGTGTTCCAATAAGTTTTAGTACAGTCTCTAAAATAGAACAGACCTCACATAGTAAAAGTCCTTTAAGACTCACAGTTATGGTCTGTGTGGAGAAAAATTAGAAGTGGCCTGAAATAACACACTAAATGTCGAGTGGACTTTTAAGGCTGGTTTAATGTCCACTACTTTTCCATGAGCTAAGATATTTTCTCTATTGCATTGTTCGATAAAAAACTTATGAATAGAACCGTGCTATTTTTAGAATTAAATCCATACTAAATTTGCCTTTGTAGCACTATTGTAAATGGAAACTAAAACCAGTCCTAATTAGTTATAATAAAATTATGTAACCTCATTAATAAATTATAATTCAGAAATAAATTTAAAAGTATATGATGTATTTCATGCACTTAGTTATTTTGTGAGCAAAGAGTATGAGTTCATTTGGATCTGCATAAATAAGTTCCAAGTTGACAAGGGACATCTTTCACTTCACAAAAAGGAAAACTGATTATGTCTTCAGGATGAAACCCAAACTTTTAAACATGACATGCAAGGCTCCTCATTATTTGACTTCTGCCTACTCTAACATTCTGCACACTGAAGTCATACAAAACAATTTCTTCCTTTCTTCTGCCTTCCATTTACCACTGAGAGTCTTAGCAAATGCTTTTAACTCTGCCTGGAACATTCTTTCTCCTTCCCTCCTCTGCCAAGTTCTCTAAAGGTAGAATTTTCACAACTTTCTAAGACTGAGGCTTGGTCTCTGGAAGTCCCTAAAATGGGACTCAAAATGGCACATACCAATCACTGTCTGCTTCCTCCCAGACTGTGAGCTCTGTGACGGCAGGCCCTATAAATTTTCCTCTTTGTATTTTCTACACTTTCTACACAGTAAGTAGTTTAGGTTTGCTGAATAATCTCACACATTGAAATTATATTTAGAGATCTAGCAACAGGACTCCTAGTTTGTATTTTGTGCCATCTCCTCAAATGTAGGTAACAAAGGAAGGTTAAACCCTCCCTCCCATCTTATTCCCAAATCCATACAAAATAAAAAGAGTAAATCCAGACAACTAACACATCTTCAGATGACTCCTGCCCTTGAGATGTAAAAGTACAGGCATGGCTACTATTTATGAAGTGTTTCAGAATGAAAACTTAAACAGGTCAGCAAGTGGATAAGCCAGATGTTTTTACCTTTGAAACTATCTGTGAGGAGTCCTTCAAAGAAAAAAACTACAGAGTTGAGAGTTAGTGACGTGAGATATAAATCCAGCTAAAATTCATTTGCATGATTCCATAAACTAAACTAGATATTCTTATAATCTTAAATTCTTTCTTTCTTTTTTTTAGAAAGAGGAGCAAGAGAAAGAATGATAGAGAACGAATCAGTTTTCATCTGGGCTTTGTTTCTCCAACACTTAGTTGTGTGTGTGGTGCTGGGGTTAGAATCTGGGTCCTCACACAGGCCAAGCAAGCACTCCAACTGCTGAGCTACTGCTCTAGCCCCCTGATCTTAAATTTTTGTTCTTAAAGTCTTATGTTTTTAAATTCTTAACTATATATTCTTAGCTATATATTCTTAACTATGTACTTTCTATATTCTTATGTTCCTAAATTCTGCTAAGTTAATAAAGTTTGCTTAGCATACCAGCCTTACCCCTACTCCAAAACCACTGTTCCTCTTTCTGTATCCCTTTAAAATTATTTTCCCCCCATTTTTTTCAGTATTGGGATTGAACTCAGGGACTTGGACATGTAGGCAAGTGTTCTACCACTGAGCTACAACCCCAAACTTAAAATTTTTATTTTAAAATGAAGATAATTTTTAACTGGAAAATGTATTTCCCTAGACATACCAGGAAAACTTATTGCTCTTCTCTTTTTATGAGATTACTCCTTCATCGTGCTTATTTGTAGATGGATGGTAGGGGAGTATAGGGGACAGTGGGCCTATGGATAATTGCCTTTTGCCATTATTTCTGATAATTGCAAAAATCTATCAGGGCATGACTCTACTTAGGTTGAGTTCACTGCATTTTGAAGGGGCACAGTCTTAATAAGAGAAATTGCTATTAACCATTTTAGACATAGTTTTTAGTTGGATGGTTGCTCCACATTTCTTAGCCATACATTACAACTAATGACCATTCTACAGTTTAATGGATGTGACCATGAGGCAGAAAGGCTGATTGCTTAGAAGATCATTTAAGAGCTTAGGTAGCTCCTAAATGGTTAATTCACGAGGTGTGGGAGCTGGTATCACATGATCTTATTAATTTGCAATCGATGCTTACCTTTAAATAACCTATGAATACATTGCTAAAGATATTATAAATCATTTAATCTACTTGGAATTGAACTTGTTTAGAATCACTGATTTAGGAGAAGCACTGAAATTCAAACATAATGAATATACCTATTAGACATAATTTTAAATTAATTATTATGATCCTGAAAATAGTCCTTGATCCGCTTTCTGCCTCTTACCAGCTTTGTTACTGTATATACAGTACTTTAGAGTAATCAGTTATTTCCTGAGAAACTCACTTTTCTATCAGTCAGTCTGACATCTGCTTTCTCTAACTCCCAACAGTTGTATTAGGATAAATTTAAACACATTTAACCATATGTGTGTGCTTATCATTCCTCCTCATCCTATATGTGCCTGGAGGTAGTGTTTTCATTATGCCACTTCTTGCTTAAAATCTTTCATATAACTGCAGTAAATCTAAACGGCTTAACCAAGAATTCAGGGTCCTCCCAAACCAACTTCCAATGACTTTTTTCAATCTAGTTTCCTGCTGCACCCCCAGTGACCTTTTGTTCTCTCCCCCTGAAGAGTGACACAATATCTTACCACTGTCCTCTACCCAGGGTGTCTACCCACCAAAGCCTGTCCTGCACTTGTCAGGTTTAGTCACATGCAATTCATCCTTCATGAACACTCTCTCTAAAAGGTCCTAACTGGCCACCTGGTTGCAGCAACAATCTCTCCACTGACTCCTTCAGGGTTGTTTGGTAACTACCACTTCCCATTGCTACATGGGAAATTCTCAGCTAGGTTTGTTGACTTGAATCGATGAGCTGAATTATTTGTACTATTTAATTTTTAATCACCCAACCATATCTTACCTTTTCAGATGGACTGAAAAGTCCTTGCTAGAAAGGTAGTGTGCTTGGTATCAAGTACTGTTCATGTTAACCAAATACATCGGTGCCTGAATAAAGGACTACAAATTGAACAAAGAATGCATGAGTGGTACAGATTTCAGGGTATGCATGGATAAATATATCCCAAATTTGCACTAACAATTTGTGGTCTAGTGAGGGAAAGATGGAGTTCTTAAAAACCTAGGTTCTTGATATTTATTTATTTTTATTCAGAAATTTATTTTCTGAACAATCACACAATCTTTTAATGAAATAATGTAATACATATATATATATGTATATATATGTATATATATATACATATATATATATTCTGAAGATTAGATTTACCCCCAAGAGTGCCCTCCCCAATTACCCACCCTTATCCCTCCCCTCCCCTTCCCAAAACATCTCTAAAAAATGTATTAGATTGTACAACATTTTATGCCTACAAGGCAAAAAGTAGTACTCCAAAAAACAACTGGCCAGAAACAGGCTCTTTTGGTTCCCTAATCCCTCAGTCGAGCCCTAAGTGCGAATTGAAGAGCAGCGTGAGGTCACAGTGGCGATCTGACCACACCATGGCCCTGCTTTCTTTCTACCATAGGAGAGACTGTGATCTGATTCTCCGGGAAATGGACGCTGCTCCAGTACACCCATAGACAGCCTCTCGAAAGGACTGCACACAACACAAAATGGAATAAAGACAGAACAAGCCTTACTCAGAGAGTATGCAGGAATTCTGAGGGTGGGGGAAAGTCATTGGCTGAGTTTTATATGTATATATTTTTTCCTTCTGAAGCTTTGAAACGATCACCTCTGGTTTTAGTTTAGTTTTTCACCACCCCGAAGAACCCTGCATGCCCACTTCTTCAAATTTGTTCCAGATGGATTTAGTCATAGAATGATTGATTAACCACTCAGTGGTGAGCTCTGCGGTTAAGCTCAGAAACCTACAACAAACTGGTTTGGAGCCCTGTTTCATGGTAAGTGGCAGAGGAGATAATCCTTAAACTGTCATTTTAGAGTTAGTGATGAGGAAAGAGGAATTTAGTGGGACTACTTATGTCAAGAGAATGTATTAGCAAATGGATGGCTGAATATGAGAGAATCTTATGAGCATAATGCTTTGTTACTTCCCTCTGTGCTTCACGGTAAAGGAAACCAGATCCAACCAGCAGCACCCCCCTGAGGCCTCCTCCAGCTCTTACTGCCTGTGTCATGGACCAAACCAGCCTCTCCAGGATGCTCCAGACCCAAGGCCAGAGGCTGGCATCTACCTGGCTGTGAGGCACCCACTTATCCCATAACCTGCTCAACAGGACATAGAGTTTTATTATTGGCATCAGAGACACCTGGATAAATCTAAAAAATGGAGTGAACAAAGGGTAAAATGTACTGCACTTCATACAGAGCTATGTTATGTATTTTTAAAAGTAATTTAAGAATATTTGGTTCAATTCTATCTTCTTTACCAAAAAACCTTCCTTTAGATTTTAGTTACTTCTGCCATCCTTCTTCTTTTTCTTATTTTTGGTATTAGAAATTGAACTCATGGGCACTCTACCACTAAGCCACAATCCTAGACCTTTTTTTGAATTTTTTGTTTTAATTTGAGAGTAGGATTTGCTAAACTGCTGAGGCTGGCCATGAACTTGCTATCCTCCTGCCTCTGCTTCTGGAACCACTGGGATTACAGGCATGTACCACTGTTCCCAGCTTAGTTACCTTTCTTAATAGTTGAATTAGCTGCTTCTCCATTTTATCTCTCTAGTCAATTCACAATCTGGCTCCTAGATTGTTCTGGGAAAGATTAAGTGTGGCTTGCGGTCATTCCTTCACATCATCAGCTGATTTCATAGGTCCCTCTATACTTTGTTCAATGGTTTGGTTTCTAACTTCACTGTGCTTTCTTCTTTTTTTTTTTCTTTTGTCATATATCTTTTATGTTTCCCTGTAGTGCTATTCGATTTCTGGTGTTCTGTTGTTGAAACAGAAACCACTATGCTGCCTCTCTTTAACATACCTTCTCCTCAGGGCTACAAGAAAGTTCACATTGCATTTTGTTGCATCTGAATTTTTTAAACTCTTATACAATCTATTTATTGGTTATGTACAGCATATATCTCCTAGTCACTTTTGAGGCAAAAGAAGACATACACATATTTAAATTAAAGATGATGATTAGCTGGTGACCAAAACACAACAGGAATTTCTATGGGAGATATGGAGAACATTTCTCCCTCATGATTCTCTAAGAAACACACAGATATCACAATGTTAAGAACAGAAGTTAACAAAAAAGCAAGGAAAGTGTTTATTATATTTATTTTATGTAACAGATATGAGTCTACATGTTAATCTGAAAAATGAAAGGGGATTTTTGTGCTTGCTCATAAAGTTTTTGTTTCACGGATGTTGTTTATTTGGAAAGTGTACCAAATGATTTTAATGAAAGAAGACATTTTAAAATCAAAGGAGATAGAAATATTTGGGGGTGAATTTGGAGGAGATGGAGAGGTCAATGAAGAAGAAAAGGGTGCACCTATTCCAAAGTCGCTGTGAGAAGCACCCCATTCCTTCTTTTGGACAGGATTTCACCTGTACTGCTGACCACACCCATCAGGCTGTGTGTCTGAATGATTCATCCAGTCTCTGGCATTGCAGGGGAGTGGGGCATGCACTTGGTTTTAACTCATATTTTGCTTTTTGGAGTCATTTAAAATTCTAGATTTAACTGTGAGATTTGGCTGGAATGAATTCAGGGAGAATTGTAATTACAGATTGTGGTGGCAGCTTCTGACCTGGCTCCCATGATGCAAGCCTCTGGGCATTCATACCCTGAGTGTGGCTGGAGCTGGTGACTTTTTTCTAATTAACAGTGGCAAAAGAGGTGCCTGGTTACAAAAGTCAGTGACCTCAGTCTAATTAGCATTCTCTTTCTTGCTAGCTCCTTCTCTTGCTTCCTCCCTTTCCTACCCTGATGAAGGAAGCTGTTGTGTTAGGAGATGCTCAATGAAGAAGCACATCACAAGAAACTGTAGGTGGAAGAGCTCTGAGGAACTGAGGTGGGAGGTGAATCCTGCCAGCAACACTAACAAGAGAGCTGTGAAGGGGATCCTTCCCAGTCAATCCTTGAGATCTCTGCAGTTTGTGAAAGACTCAAAGCCAGGGGACCCAGCTAAGTCACATCAATTCCTGGCCCAGAGAAACTGTGAGATAATAAATGTTTATTGCTTTAAGAAGCTATGTTTTGGGGCAATTTGCTATACAGCAACAGATAACTAGCACATAACCCTTCTTAAGGTTTGATGAATATTGATGCATAAGCTCAGACAAGATGCATGGTTTAGGTTGTGAGCCTGGTTTGAATTTAAGGCTGAAAAAAGTCTAAACTGTGAAATGAACAATCCTGAAGACTTTAAACTCAAAAGTCAAGAAAATAAACGCAAGGGTGGCTACTGCCTGTAATCCCATCAACTTGGGAGGCTGAGGCGGGAGGATCACAAGTTCAAAGCCAGCCTCAGCAACTTAAAGAGGCTCTAAGCAACGCAGCAAGACCTTGACTCAAAATAAAATATAAAAAAGGCTGCAAATGTGGCTCAGTGGTTAAGTGACCCTGGGTTCAATCCCCAATATACCCCCCCCCCAAAAAAGGGAAATCAAGAAAATAAAAGGCTGGTTATATTTAGTGCTGGCAACTTTAAATTGTAAAGGAATTTATATTAATGCCTGCAAAAAGTATAGTCACTGTGTACTGAAATTGAAATAACTCCTTCCTATGCTAGGATTGAGATGGAGTCTGGGGATATGTCATGAACCACAATAATTGCACATGACAATGCCTCAGGGGTAAAGACTGCAGTGATATAGCTTTTAAAGCATCAGTGATTTGGCCCAGACTTTTAGCAAACAACCAGTGCTAGGTGTGAACTGTTTTGTCAACAAAGCTTCAGGTCATTAGAACTGTCTAGTTTTCTGTTTCTGAGTCATTAATACTATTACAATCACAGAATGCACCTACATTCTTCTCAGGGCAGATTTCAACTTGCCCTGTTATGTTTTCCTGATAGAAATGCCATCCAAGGGAATGCATTTCCAAAGAATAAATGCCATCAATACACATAATTTAAGTTGTCTCTGTGTGTCAGTCAAGAACCATAGAGTTCCCATAATGCACAAAGCTTATAATCTAGACAAAATGTACTTTCTCTCTATCTCTTTCTCTTTATTTTGAATAAGAGCTGGAAAGGGCAACTCAATTCAATAGACAAGAAAATAAAGCCCAGAGAGATTAACTGTTTTAATAAATCAACAAATCACTTAGGGGAAGACCCAAATGGAAATCGTGTCTCTTGCTTCATTTCATGGAGTGTTCTATACTCTTTGATGCAAAAGACTACTTCTGGAATCCTCCTGAGCATTCATGCACAAACACATTCCACTATAGCAGAAAATTCTATTAATTAGTAAGCAAGGGAAGTATTTGTGTATTACAGTTATAGATATATAATATGATTTGTGTTGGAGAGACTGAATAGCTAACCAAAGGGGGAAAATACATTTTTGAAAAGCCACTACATGTAAATCTGATTGTACTTAGATATACCACATTTGGCTATGGCAGAAAATGGAGCAGAACGAATCATCAGACATAGCAGCCTCTTGGCGGGTAGCATGCTGTCAGCTGCTGGAAGGTATACCCTGCACACATCAACAAAATCCAGGAGCTTGACAGAAAAGTGCAACCTCAGGTCTCAACCCAGACACACTGAGTCACAATTTTCACTTAAATAGGAGCCCCCAGGCAAGTTGAATGCTCATCAGAGTTTGGGAGGCATTGGTCTAGCATGCATGGCATCAGCAAGAGTCTCAAACATGTTAAACTCAATTCTGAATTTCAAGACTCTTCTAGCGGGTTCTGTTTCTGTGGAGAGCCCTGATGGATACAGAGGTAAACCTGACTCTGACGTGGAAGAGAACTTATTTCTCTTTTTCTGAGGGAAAGTGGCATATTTCCTTTTGCTGAGTAAAAGCTTTGACATAATATTGTATCATCTATTGGAAAAATTAAAATGCTTAGATTGTTCAAATCTATGGCAAAGGCTTGGTCCGAATCTGAATCTGCACTGATTCTTCTAATTCAAGATTTACACTGATGCATAGACAGGCCTGGTGCTTGCAGATAGTTTTACTCATTTCTCAAGAATTTTACTTGATTTTTTTAAGCTCTGGAGAGAATTCCAAACATCATTCATTTTAAGTCAGGTAATCCATGCAATATTCCTTTTGAGGTCTTCCTTATGTTATCTAATCCCTATCCCTGTACCCTTCTCACTATAAATCTGAGACCAGAAACTGTACTTTAATAAGAACCATATACAATTAAAACCATTTTGTAATAGAGTTACAGTACTTTTGGTAATGTACATGTCTCCCTATTCCTGATTTTGATACTGTGACCATAGTCTTTGATAATTCTTTAAAAGTATCTGTTAGAGCCTTACTACTATTTGTGGCCAGGTTTTAAAATGACAACTAGATTGTCCAGGCTCTTTTTCTAATAGTGATATTCTGGTAGTCTATTTGGGGTATTAACTATCTGTGACAGGCAGGTTTATTGGAAACTACTGTTATGGCATGGTTACACAAATCATTTTTCTGCTTAAATTAAAAAATCAGTGAGAACATTTTTGTAGTTAGAGTTGAGCTCTAATTTACAATGGTTTTTCTATTTAACAATTCTTTTTTGAATGAGCTATCCTCCAAACAATCTTTCCTGGTTTTCTAGGGCTATCATTAGCAGCTAAAATTGCACCACAATTAAATTCCCATGTTGCATTTAGCTTCTTTTTATCATTGGCTCTGCTCCCCACAATCCCTGAAGGAGGGAGGTCATACAACTGAAGTTCAGAACAAAGCATCTTTGCCAGTCTGTGTGGGAGGACGCTTTTCCCTGGCTTCTTCCCTGGATTAGGGTTCTTACAATATACCAGGTCATGAACTGTGTTAACAAAAAGGGCTCATCACTTTTACTGTGAGGTTTAATTCATCATGAATGACTGGAATTTTCTGCCTCGCTTGTTGAGCGGAATTTTATTCTAAGCTTCCTTCTTACTATATAATTTACTAAAGTCTGAAGAATCAAAGACCTTGGTGATTCAATGTTAGTCCAAGATAAGTTATTATTTCCACTCTATGATGGTTTATCTAAAAAGTTAATTTTGCAAAAAATTCAGTTGTTGACAATAAAATACAAAAGTGGGTCAGGATGGAATCCAGGTAAATTGCTCAGAAAGATTTGTAAAGAAATTAGACTGATACTGCAGAAGTGTAAAATGACAAAGCCTCAGAGGTTATGCCTTTGTAGCTTCATTTCCATTTTGTTGACTCTGGGTATTATTCCGTTTAATTCAATTTTTCATTGAGCAAATAGTGGAGTAGCTGTCCAAGGTGCCCTATTCTTTAAGGAGAGGTAAACAGATGCATTTAGAAAGTGGCTTCCAGTGCTGATTTTAAGGAATAATGAGGGCAGGACTGCATTGCAACTTAAGAAGCATATCAACTTCAATCAGTTTAATTTTGGTACATGCTGTGTTCCTACTAAAAGCAGTGGTATGTGTTAAGTTTGTGCCTGTGCGTGTGTGTAGGTATGTGCTTGAGTGGGTGGTGTGTGTATGTTACACCTGCGTGAGTATAAATAGCTGGAATAAACTAACTCTAAGCAAGAAAGGATGTGTACATCCTGCAAGGGCAGGTTTCTAAAGTGTCTCAACAATCCTGGAATGTTCTTTTCTCTTTAGAGGGTGGTTTTCCCAGTCTCACAAACTACTCAGGAAACAACATGAATGAGAAGAGAAAACCTCTTTATGCAACAACATCTCTTGAGGCCTTAAATTATGAAAGTAGTGATTAGGAAAAGTTCACTGGTGAGTTTTGAAGAGTTGAATGATGCCAGATATCCAAACTGTTCACATATTTTAGCAGAATGATTACAGTTGGATTAATTCTCTAAGAAACTTTTCAAATCAACAATGCTGAGGATTCAACATCAAGTCTGAAAACAAACTTACACTGGTTTTTATAATTTTTGTGTACTACAACATATTGGGACATTAAATTTTCAGTGAATAGTAAAAATTTAACGACTTAATGGCATACTTGTGTGAGTGTATGTACAACAGGATGGCTTTGCTGCAAAATATTTCACAAGCTAAACCTAATCATCACTGATAAAAATTCTTCCCTAATCCAGGTTCTGAGAGACCTAGTCTCCAGGGAGGGCACTGAACGGGACTCCTTGAGTTGTTTCCCATTTTGGATCGTGTTCAATGGCTCCACTCAAGGGAACTGGCTTGCAAACACAGCTGTTCAGAGTGAAAACTTATTTCACCACAGTCCCCAGAGCCTTTTAATATTTAACTATATGCATAAAGGCAGTTCTAACTCCTGTCATGATCCTCACTTCAGCTAGGTGCACAGAAAAATCAGGCTCAATTTCCATTCCTTACTTCACTTTTATTTCACCTACACTTAAAAGATAAGCCAGTTACCAGCTCTCATGGCCCCTCAGTGAGTCATGTTCTTTCATCCTTCCCACTTCCCTAGCAAGTCAGTTCTTCCTACTTTGGGGCCAGATCAGAACTGCTCTTCTTGAAGTATCTACATTCAACTAAATGCCTTTCCTAGGTTCTAAAAACAGATTTAGATAGGATAACTTCTGGCCTCTAGTCCCACAAAAACTTCAGGATAAGATGGACTTCTTTGATCCCTTCTTTCGTTTTCTTATTTCATAGACCTTTATCAAAAGCCTTCAGTGTCTTCAAAATTATCAAAGATCTGACATCAATATTTTCCAGGCTTACACAAATAGTGCATAATCTCACTTATATGTGGGATCTAAAAAAAGTCAAACTTAGATGCAGAGAGAACACTGCATCAGAGGCTGTGAATGGAGAAGAACAGGGAGATGTTAGTCAAAGGGTACAGTTTCAGTTAGACAGCAGAGTGTTTTTGAGATCTATTGTACATGCCAGCAACTACAGTTAATCATCATTTAGGGTATATAGTGTATATTTCAAAATTGCTAAGATAGTGGATATTCACTGTTCACACTACAAAAAAGGTAAGTATGGTGATGGATGTTAGTTTACTTGATTTGATCATTCTATAACATATACATCCATCAAAAATCACATTGCACCTCATAAATATATTCAGTTGCTTGCCAATTAAAAAGAAAATTAAAAAGACAAAAAGAATTCCATCCTTATGATGATCTTACTTCAAATATAGTACATATTAATATTTCCCCAACCTGTGTATTTTCATTAATCACCATGAGATTTCTGAAGAAGGATATATTGATATAATGATGCATTACATTAGTTGAATGCCTTGTCGGAAAATTTAAAAAAAAATTCCAGTGTATTCAATTACTAGTCTCTCCCTAGGAATAACAGCAACCTGTTTGGTTACCAATGTTTATTAAAACCTAATAATGTAGGATATAAAGAGTAGGGTTTATGGATCCTTCTTTCAAGTAGTTTAAGCTTAAAATGGGAACAAGGCATCAAAGACTTCCATCATTGAAGGGATGAAATGGTCGTTTGAAATAACTACTCATGGGCCACGCTGAACGTTTGTAACATGTAGTTGGGAAAAACACCTTACACACGTGGTACTTAACAGCTCATTTTCAAGGATGGCTTACGTCTCTGATGATTAAAAACCAATCATTTGGGCTGGAGCATTGATTGGCTCATAGGTTACAGCACTAATCTGGCAAGCGCGAGGATGCAAGTTCAAACCCCAGCACCACATACACAATGAAGTGTTTGAGCAACAAAAGTCAAATGAAAAAGTAAATAAAATTGATTCTTTCTTTCTCTCTCTCACTGTCCCTCTCTCTTTAAAAAAAATCAGTAACAACAACAAAAACCCAATCATTTACACAAATAAATAGAAAACATTTTTGTGTGTCTTTTCAGTACTAAGTAACCCAGAACACAGTTCTGGAAGATTTTAGCCAAGACTAGATGAAGTCACTACTGTTGTGTTTGGGGGACTTACTGAGTGGAACCAGTCGCTGATGTGGGCTCCTCAGCACTTTTACTTTCTGATCTGGTCTGTGACCCCACATTACCTTGCTAGCATTCCTATCAGAAGCACTGGGCTCCTGGGACCTCACCTGGGAGATTTTTCTAGGACAGAAGGAACATGGATACAATGCTTCTCTCTAATCCTGCCTGGAACAGGATCGTTATTTCCTCTGATGTTGGAATCTTCATTTCTACATCAGTCCTATAAACTTCTTACTACTCTCTCCTCTATGCTCCATTCCAAGGAGGAAACAGATTTGTATTAATCACATTTTCTGGGAACATGTTTCTTCTTCTGTCCAAATATGTGTTTTTGCGGAACCACCTGTGTCACAACATAGCTTTCCCTCTTCTTTCAGTAATTCTCTGTGTTTCTCTTGTGTTGTCCCCTGTGTTACTTTAATGCTCTGTTGTCTGTTTTATTGCTATTCGTTAACTCATGCATTGATTGTGCCCTAAGGACCATGACCATTTTTTCCTTCTCTTTTGATTTTATCAAAGTGACTTCCACCTACTTGGATTCTATCAAACCACAACAGAAAGTTGTTCTCAAATTTGATTGACATTGTTGAACACTAACGGAGTGCTTTTGTGTTCTTTTTCATCGACTTCCCTTGAAATACTATCTGCTTACCCCAGAAGAGGTCAGATGTACAACTATTTGAAGGTGATAAAAGTTTTAGAATTTAAATGAAAGCAAATCTCAAATTTTTTAGTTTATTACACATTTAAATGACTTTGATTCATTGTGTCTCCTTCCCTTCAGATTGTGGTCATACAAAATTGATAGCAATAAGCTATCCATGCTGTTGCCAGTGTCCAGGCACTCAATCTTCTTTGCATATCATTTCTTCACTTTATCTTTATTAAATGTTTATAAATCATTCAGGTTTAAAATACAAATCTGAAATTGTGTCTAAAATCTTGCCATGCTAGTGTTTTCTTCTGCTAGTGTTTGAATGCAGTTTTCTTGATCAGTTTTATTTTTGAGTGTGCAATTTGTGGTTACCTCCTGGAAAAAAGCAGCCTGCTAATGAATTTCAGATGTGGTGGGTGAATTACTTATTTGTACATGTGTGCAAAATCAAGCACATTTAGGACAAATTTTGTTTACTCTCTGGTTTCAAAGAATAAAGTTGTGCCAGTCATTCAACAAGTGCAAAGCAATCCTTACAAAAGGGCAACTTGTTGATTTCAGAGACTTTGGGACTTTCTGCTGGAGAAAGAAAGAATGAGCCGGGACTAGTGCACATTCCTGAAGTTACCCAGGCTTGCAATTCTACTCTAATCTGCTTGTGATTCTATGCAGAGAGAAAAATTCATTCCACAGATTGTGTTAACCAGTCTTAACAAGAATCTTCTCATCTTTGATGGGAAGCAAATCTTTGATCAAGTTTAAATTGAACAGAAGACACTAATGTGAATACCCTTCAAAATTCTGTTGACTCATAGAGTCTAAATATAATGAGGTGGTTAGTTATGCACCTGATCCTATCACTTTGGTAACTGAAAGATGCTTTACGACTGAAGACAGTAAACATCTCTCCTTTTTATAATTCTATGTGAACTGAACCTCCAAACAGCATTGCTTCATATCACAAGTTGGTGCCATGAGCTTAAGGGAGGTCCTGATGGGAGATATAGGTATCACTGAGCATCAATCATTACCATAGCCAGAATACAGTTTTACCTACTGGCAATTTAAGGATTGTTATATACCGAGAGATGCAAGTCACTGTTCATTTTTTTCAGATGACTGTTTTCCTTAAGATTGTGCATATTGAGTCCTTGGTTCAGGGATATAGTCCTAACCAGGATTCATGACCACCCATGTTCAGGAGTAGGAGTACTGGTGACAATAATAAGAAAAGAAGAGGAAAATAATGTATTATTCTATCCCACAGACCAATGCATATTTTTAATGCTTTTTATTCACTATTACTCATACCCCATGTAAAGTATTCTGACCTTGCCCTTTGATTTATATAGTTGGATGCAGCTTAAGATGAAGTTAGGCCATTGATTCTGACTTGAGCAGACATCAGTTGTTAAAATGTAGATTGCTGGATCCCATCCCCAGAGTTTCTGATTCAGTAGGTCTGGGGTGGGACCCAGGAATCTGTATTTCTAATAAGTTGCCAGATGTTGTTGATGGTTCTGTATAGTGATCATACTTTGGAAACTGCTGAATTGGGGTGTTTAATAGCACAATCTTTTGCTGCAGAATAATGATTATTCTGATTTCTTCTACCTCAAATGTTTGTTATTCATTTTTAAGGAGACTTTCTGATTGTGAATGAATCAGATACATATATTCTTCACAAATGAATGTTAAAATGTGTCAAATTGATTAGAGTCAAAGTATATAGTATTTTGAAAAGTAAATTATGAGGGGCTGGAGCAGTAGCTTGGCAGTTATGGCACTTTCCTGGCATGCGTGAGTACATGAGTTCAAACCTAGCACCACATATACAATGAAGTGTCCAAGGAATAAAAGTCATATGAAAAACTAAATAAAAATTGCTTCTCTCTTTCTCTCTCTCTCACTGTCCCCTCTTTATAAAAAAAAGTAAATTATGAAACAATGATAGATTTTTCAGGAAGAAATTAATCGCTTCTATTACATTGCATCAGCTTATTTAAAAAGTAATTAAGTTTTCCCTATAAACCCAATTTCTATCAATTTACATTGCTTTAGAGGATTTTCAGGTACTCAAAGGTAATTAACAACTAAACAACAAAGAATTGTAAGCAGATTAAACGCCCATTTTACTTTCTGCTTGAAGTATTTTTTTCAGTTACTATCATAATTTACTCTATAAAATTATAGCCTTCTTTTTGCAAAATATCTATTTTCTTAGATCAAAGCTCTTCACTGGGCTGTGTAATTATACGCAAGAAAAATTAGGTATTTCCTTACGGAATGAACTCAAGCATCCAGAGACCCTAATAACATTAGTAAGATCAACAAAAGGGCAGTATTTAAAAGCTGTTTGGTAATGATAATGCCAGGTATGCTGAACTACATTACACTATAATTTATAAGTCTTCTTTTGGATAGGAGACTACTAAAATGCAAAATGAAAGAAGTCAAAGAAAGGTATCCCTAGCATCTGGGAGACTGAACATGTTAGTACAAGTTTCTCTTTTTCAAAGTAGATGTATAGATAATAACTTCTTTCCTTTTCAAAATAGTACTTTCATTATCCTGTTTCTAAAGAAATGTGCAGAGGATAATAGATGGTAAACAAGAATGGAGACTCTTTTAAAAATCCTGAGCATAATTTTTTGTTCCTTTCGACTTTTCTAAAGGGGGAAAACAAACAAACAAAAACACTTTAAAAAAGTTTTGTTGCTCCTGTATCATAGGTCATAATGATAAAACTAAAATAAAATCATTGAAAATACAACTGAAAGCTGAAAAACTAAAAACTGAAAAATTTAAATTGAAGCATGGTCCTTAGTTTGGCCATGTGGAAATGTTAAAAGATGAGCTGGTTACAGTGTGACAAATATCTAAGTCTGTAGGTGCCAATGTCTAGGTATCTAAAATCTAAACCAATATGGAAACTTACTCATTAGCAAACTGGCAAGTGGAATTCCCAACAGCCACATAGGAAGGCTGTGTCCAAGTGATTAAAAATCCATGGAGTTTGGTTTTGGCTTTTGAAAGTTTAAAATAAATTCTAAAAATGGTCTTACTGGACAAATAATGCCTTAACCTGAACTAATGGCTCTAATGTTAGGACTTTTTCACTATTGGTTCTGAGCTGCACGGGATTTGGTTACAGGTGTATGTATGCTGGGGTGATCAACCATCCTATTTGCCTTGGTCTGAGATGTTGCCACAGCCATGGGACTTGCAGTTTTAAAACCAGGACAGTCCTGGCAGACAAAGACAGTTGGAACCCCTTGGGTATGTTTTCACATCTCTCAGTGACACCTTATATAATATTAGCCAGGAAGTGTGCCCTGGATTTGGCTCTATAATCAGCTTCATTAAGCATCTGTAGTGAGTTCATTTCTTAATGGCAGTTTCTTTAGCATGTTAGTAGTCATATCTGTAAATCTTGACTGAGCTGGTGATGGCTTAATTACCAGCTATGCAAAATGCCCTCCATTTAATTTTTTTTGAAAGTTCAATTATGAAAATTCCTTCAAATTAGGCACTTGATGCTTTTTCTTTCTTGCCAGTTCCCAAATGATCCCCCACTCCAACAAAAATGGGTTCTTAGAAAGTTAAACAGTTAAACTTAACTTAAAAATATCTGTTCCTGACTTGAGCTGGTGATTTTAAACTTCATTTTCTTTGGGAAAGATTACATACAGACTATGTAATAACAAGGTAGAAAATGAAATGCTATGCATTAATGAGTTATGATATAGCTACTATTCATCCAATGTCCTTTGGCATAGATGAATATCTATTGTCTTTGAGGTAGATGATATCTCATGGAAACAACTAATTTCTAAAACTTTCTCTATGCATGTCTCTAAAGTATGTAACACCAAAATGATCTTTATGTAGTTTTATAGCCACCAATGATAACACTAGTTACGTGAAACTCTCAATGTAACTGGCTCACTTACCCATCACCTTCATTTGGCAAAAATTGCCTGGAAAAAACTAGCTGACTATAACTTGAATTTTGGATATTATGTTTTATTTCAAATCTCTCCTTTTTGTAAAAAACTGAGAACCCTGAAAAAATACATAAAAAGGAATAAAAACATTGTTTTCACTAAACTGCTGATACAGATAGCTTATTAGAAGACCTATTTATAAAACAATGTATATTTAAAAAATATAATGGTAGTATTTAAATTAGTAGAAACTCTCTGTAATTGGCATCGGGCATTCAGTGGTAAAGTTGATTTTAAGACTGAAACACAGTACAGATCTAAGTGCTTGCATCTAAAAAAAGTTCTCAGTTTTAGGTTATGGAATGATAAACTGTACCTGTTGAAAAATATATGTGGAAAAAAATATTTTTATACAAATATGACTCATAAGTAGGCATTCACTTATTCTCATCCAGCTGACCATGGTAAATGTGTTTGGCTTACTGGGCATAAGTAAGTATGCAACATTTAAAAGGGAGGGGAGATCTTTATTAAAACTGAAGGCTCGTCAAGCTGCATAATGATGTCAGGGATATAGGTCTTTGGAGCACATTATTGTTTTAAGCAGAGGTCCCCACACTTTTACATTGGTTATAAAAGATTATTTTGTGCTGCTGGCCTGGAATGAGAATGTCATACATCTGCAGGCAATTAGAAGAAGCTGGACTGCATGTTTGATTAGCTCAATAATAAATGGGCACAAGTGTGACTCGACTTATGTTAGTCAGATTCCCTAGATAGATTATCCTGTTGTTATCATATGAAATAACCCCTTTTTATCAACAATTAAGTAAATCCACATTTATAGGCACTTTGAAAAATTGTGATGTGGGAAGAAATCCAACTCAAGCCTTAAGTCATCCAAAAAACTTTTAACCCTACTTTCAATGGTACAGACCCCAATCTGAAATTTTAGAATTTGGCTCAATTGTACACAACTGTTTAGATTGAAAATATCCTGTAAGCACACAACAAACAAGTATGTATTTAAATTTCCCATAAGCAAGATCTTGTTTTAATTTATAACTAAAAAAATTTCAGAAATAAGGAGAGTTAGAAATAATTCGACATGTAAAAAGAAACTTTGGAAGGTAGTCTAAATATTTTCAAGAAAAATTAAATGGGATTTCATTTTCATTATTCAAAGTATAATTTCTACTGTGATCAATGGGTATTATAAGTTTTGAATATATTTCATTCTAGGATTTCTTGGTGCAGTTCTGAGCATTGTTCTTAAATTCAATCTTAAGTGTCATTGATGGACTATGCACTGCTTTGGGAAATAACCCATTCATTATCTGTAGTTTCTTTTTTAACCTCCCAAGTACCATTAATATATATAACATCTGAAAGGCTAAAAATAACTCAAAATATAAAAGTCAATACGTAAATCCAGCAATGTTTTTAATTTCAGAAAACATACCACCAAATCTTTCAATCTAATTATGTATTTAAATAACAATTAAAAGTTGGTGTGTCTTAAATAAACTCAAGGTAATTTTAATCCACATTCACTGAAATACATATATAAGAATAACCTCATCAGTTTATCTCCTTGACATAATCCTTAAATTAAATATCAGAATATCAAGCAGATGCTGAAGCATTCATCATCAATATTGGAATTCTGACTCATGACAGTAACACGAACCAGATGCTCAAATGATGCTCCCTCTGAAAAGTGACACCATCACTGCATGGGTTAGCACTCGATGTGGGGTAGCTTAAAATTTGCACACAAAATATGAAGTAATAAAAGTCAGAGCATGACAGATTTCCTTAGTTCACTTATAAGCCATGTAAAATCTACCATCTCTTCTAGAGAAGGTGAAACGAGGCAATGGTGAACAGGAAACTATCTCAGGGCACAAGGAGATGTACCTTCCACAGAACGCAGCAGCTCCATCATCCCCACTGTGTGGAAGGAAGAAGGTGCTCTCTTCCTCATTCAGGAGGTCAGGAGGTGAGTACTCCTGGGCCTTTCCCATTGGCCAGTGTGTATGTACCGTGCACTTATGGTGGTGACAATGAGCCACATAACGTGGACTCTATCTACCCAGTTAGCTCCTAGCAGAGTGAAAGGAGTTGGGGGCTCCTACGCTCCCATCTCATTAACACACTCTCCATACCAGGCAGCTGTGAAAAGGTTTGCTAAGAAGAAAAAGGGAAACAAAATCCCTCAGCACAGTCCAGTTAGCTAATATCCTCCATGTCTTCAAAGCCTGAGATTCTTATCGCTGTGCTAGCATGAGTCCACAGCTGTTTCTAGAATACAAAGTGATGTGTACACTCAGAAAATAAACAACAAAGCCCAGGCAGACGGTGCCATGGTGCAAGTGATATAAGCAAAATGTGCTCAAATGAGAGCTTTAAAAGAGATAAATGTGAGTGGTGGAGACTCCCTCCAAGGTGGTGAGAGGCAGGAGCCCCTCATTCCTGAATGAGGAAAGTCAGTGACAAGTTCAGCGACAAGAAAGCTTGAGAAACCCATTGGAGACATTTGTGGAGGAGCACCACAGCACAATTTCAAATTTCAGATGAATAACCTGCTTCTGACAACTGTGACTCTGGGGCCCGCCTGCCTAGGTTTGCAAGCCAGCCACTTCCACCTTTATGACCTCTGGTTCTCAAACTTGGCTGCATGCTAAACCACATGGGGAGCTTTTAAAAATTACTGATGTCTAGAATGGACTTCTAGGGACGGATATTTAATTGTGCTAGGGTGTGGCTTGGTCACTGAGAAGTTTCAAAGGCTCCTAAGTGACTATAAAAGAGGCGGCTAAGGATAGAAACCACTGATGAACCTTCTGAGCCATAGTTTCCTCATTTGGAAAATGATAACAACACCGACAACAACTACCTTTTAGGATTATTGCAATGATTAAATATGCCAGTGTGGACAAAGCTCCAAGCAGTGTCTAGCAGGAAGCCCTTGGTAAACAAGAGCTAGAGCTATTATCCTCACCA
This sequence comes from Aplodontia rufa, assembly GCA_004027875.1. Classification (NCBI taxonomy): domain Eukaryota; kingdom Metazoa; phylum Chordata; class Mammalia; order Rodentia; family Aplodontiidae; genus Aplodontia; species Aplodontia rufa. The sequence goes on along the minus strand of PVKS010007753.1, from coordinate 10,238 downwards.
GGAGGCACACTTGGGTGAGAAAGTTCTTGTTAGCATAGTAAGTCATGCTCACCTTGGCACACGTTATGCTCACTCTGTTCATAGCCTGTGGCGCACTGGATCCGATGGGAAGGGTTGGAGGGGATGCGCTGAGGGTCAGCTGGGTTCCGCCGGATGACAAAGTTATTTCGGCCAGTCTGTACCTCAGGGCCCGCGACTGCTGCAGCACTGGCTACAAAGCCACCCCCTGGTACCACTGCACTGGCCGCCATGCTACTGGCAGATACACCCCCAGTGGCTGCGCCTGAGGATGCCTCAGCTGCTGGTATTTCTTGCTGAGGTTGTTCATTATTGACAATAATCTGGGCTGTTTTAGGAAGGCAGAGGTATCCTCCATAGTGGTTGACACATTTCATTCCACCTTTGCAAGCATCAGGGACAATGTCGCATTCATCAATATCTGTGGTCAGTAATAAAATAAGTAAGCAATCTTCAGGAGGGAAAATGGAACACATAGCTAAATGCACATGCCTTTTTGGTATAATACAAACAGCACAGGAAGAGCAACACATAAGATGGAGACAGAATGCTACGTTCAGACGGGAAGTCTTTAAAGCTGGCTCACCTTTGCACTGCTGTCTTATAGGGTCCCACTCATATCCGTCAGTGCATTGCTGCAAAGAAAACATCAAAGATGGAGCCAGGAGATGATTAGTTGTTTCCCCAAGAAATCACTCTAAAGTCATGCTTATGGCAACAATCCTTGGGCTGGAGTCCTAGATATACAAGGTGGGTAGTTTAACGTTCTTGAGCCTATCTCATTTTAAAGACAAGTCTGTGCACCCGTTGGCTTCAGGGTTCCCTTCTCAATCATCAGCTGTCTCAACTCCTCCGTTGAGTTTGGTACAGTTTGCACATCACCATATTTTCTGAATCCTATCTCTCTACCTTGAGATGGATCTTCTCCAATCTTTCTGACTACTCTTTTAATTGCTCCCTTTCCCACACTGCAAATTTTACCAAAAAAAAAAAATCACCAAGTTCTTTATTGTCCCCTCAGTCCTGATATGTTCCCTCTCTAAATCCTCTTGAACATTCATGCACCTGGCTTTGCTCACCATAATTAGCTTCTTCTTACACCCTGGCATGACTCCTAGCTTCACTTCCTGCGTCCTCTCTTGTTCACTTCCTGAACATGCCATCTATCAAACACCTTGGATTTGCCCTAGGCCCTGTGGATACAAAGAGAAGTGAAGGATGATAAAGACTTTGTCCCTGTCCTCAAGCAGCAGAAGAGGGGACAGGCAATTGGACAAGTTAGAACAAGATGTCAGTGGTGCAATATGAGTGTTTATGTGGAAGAGCTGAGGCACTCTGCCCAAGTAACTAGCAGTGGGATGGGTGTGAACACGGCAGAAGAGATGGCTTTATAGGGCAGGTGACAAGTGAATTAGGCCTGACAGAACAAGAAGGATTTTCCAGGGAGATGTGGCTATTCTAGGGAGAAAGACCATTGTGAGCAAAGGCACAAAGCTCACAGAGGGAAAGAAATGGTTCTAGGTGGGGGATGAGGTTAGAGAAGTGGGCAGGGCCTAATCCAGGAAGCCTTTCCTTGGGATAGGGAGAACCAGAGTCTACCCTGAAGATCAGTGAATCTCAAGCTTTGTTATGCCTTAGAATTATCTAGATTGCTCACCAAAGGCTCTGATTCCAGGTCTGGGCCAGTGGCCTGGAATCTGAATTCCTAGCAAACATCCCAGGTGATTCCCACATAGGTCATTTATGGGCTCTGTCTTGAGAAGATGCTATAGATAATAAGAGTCCCCTGCAGAATTTTAAAGTTCCAGAAAGAATTTCATCTGGTGCTCCCTTGAGAAAGTCACTGTGAGAAAGATGCTTCAGAAAGGATTGTGCAAAAATGGAGTAAACAAACAGATTCTTTTTATGGAGCCAAGAATTCCTTATTCAACAACATATGTAGGGCAAGTAACTAGCTGAATGGAGGCAGAGATGTCCTTTCAACTATTTAACTGATATCTGAAATTTGCTAGGGTAAAAACTAACTCATGTTATTTCCCAGACTAATTTTTTCTAGTTTCTCCAACACTGTCCAAGGCAGAACCACCTTTTCAAGACCCAGGAACATCAGCTTTGACGTCTCCAATTATTTTTGTTCAAGTTCTGCATACTTGTGTCTATCTCTACTCAACCACATTGGCCACATTTCTACCCCATTTCTATCTACTGCCTTCTTGGCCTCGTGAGGAGGCAAGTCCCTTTATCTCTGCAATCCGCAATAGCCCCCATTTGCTCTTTTAGTTACATTTTTCCTCCACCTAAGAACTCACAATGGGCTGCAGACCTCTCATAGCTCATTATTACTATCACCAGGTTCTTTCCACCCCCAGCTCCAGTCCATCTGCCCTTAAGCGCTCCTGGCCTAGTCTTGGATGTTTTCACCCCCACACCCAGTGTTTGATTATGTCACACTCTCTGACTCAAGTGCCTCTTTAGTCTTTCTAGATCAATCTGAAAGAACCAGCACAGAGTTCTATCTTCTTTAAAATGCTGGCACAGACATTAATCACCTCTTTGCTTTTCTATTTCTTCAACAATTTTTATAATCAGTATAATAATATTATTACTTGTACTTACTTAGGACCTTTGTAGCTTTCAACAGTGTCTTCCTAGGATAAATTCCCTTAGATAGAAGGCTGAATTTTCTTAGTAAACAATTTTTTTTTGTACTGGGGATTGAACCTAGGGGTACTTTACCACTGAGCTACATCCCCATTCCTTTTTATTTTATTATTATTCTTTTTTTTTTTAATTTTGAGCCAGGGTACCACTAAGTTATTGAGGGCCTTGCTAAGTTGCTGAGGTTGGCCTAGAACTTGTGATCCTCCTACCTTAGCTTCCTGAGATGATGGGATTACAGGTGTGCACCACCTTGCCTGGTAACTTAAATTCTTTGGATAGTGATGAGAGTTGTTTAGGAAGATACTTGTTGAGTAAGGAGCTGATTAAACCCTGTCTTCAATATGAAAGGGGAATGTGAGGCTTCTTGGCAAGGAGCCCATTCTTCCAAAAAACATCTTTCAAACCAGGCAAAAATGGCAGTTCACTTAAGTAATCTGCACGGTAAGTAGGGAAGATTGGCAGTTTGTTGTAGCTATTTAGTTCCAGAACAGCTGATGTGGACCTATCCTTAAATAAGCCTAGACTGAATTTAGTTTTACCATTTCCTGGCTGTGTAGCCTTGAGCAAGGCAGACACTCTCTGGTCTTCAGTTCCATTATCAGCAGGAGGAGCATGATGCCACTTACCTCCTAATTTGCTGGGACGATGAAAGGGGACAGTGTCACCATAGTGGGATACTTCAGAATAGGTATGTTTTGTCCTTTAATTATGGATTATTAGGCATACACAATTCAAAAGAGAATAGACCTAATCTTAGCACAAAAAAGGTATCATATTTGGAAAATCTGTTAGAACAATGGTGAACCCTAATCAGTAGTCTTAAAGCTGTAGTGTTAATCCACAGGGAACTTTCTCTACAAAAAATAAGTTAGATTTAGGTTATTAGCAAAAGGAAGGGCACAAAATAAGCAATTGTAAAAGCAATAAAAATCTTTTATGAGATGATTATAAAAGGGAAAAGCAAATTTAATTTTAGCTCCCAGAGAAGGTAGTAAGTTTAGCCTGAATAACAAAACATTTTTGTTTGAAGATAAACAGCACATGCATTAATTTCTCTTGCTTTATTTATCTTCCACAGAGGGAGCAACTGCATTTAACATCAAGTTAACAAAATATTTATATTATGCTATTTTATTTATAATTGATCTGAACAACAGAAAGAAACATTTGCCAGAGGAATACTAACACTCTAGGAATAACGTGGTACCAAAAATTGAGATGATGTTTATTATCAGTAATTGACATTAGATCACTTTTAAGCTTTTTTCAAAAATTTTTTTGCATTTTTTGAGTAAGATTACTTAATTTTTAAAATTGGGAGCAAGTAGAAAAATGTGTTTTTCATATTCTGAACCAGGACAAATGTCATTCACTTCACAACACTGAAAACTAGTAAACACAAAACAGAGTTGCAAACTCACCACAAGTGAGGTAAGTCCTCTCTCCCAGTGTTCCTACCACATCTATTTTTGGCAGTGGGAGTGGTCAGATGGTATTTTTAATATTTTATGAAACATTGGTTATGCTTATACATGAACTAGTTAATCAAACACTATTTGGAAATATCAGAGATACTATTGGAAATATAAAGCAGAGTTGCACATACTGCATTTTAAATTTGCTTTAGCAAATTTAAGTACCTGTAGGGTACTTCTATGAATTATACTACAACAGAGTATATAGCCTTTATAAATTCAATAAAGGCTGCTTCCATGCTTCACATGCACAAATGGGATGCCATGCTTATATCATGTTTAACATTCTCGTTTGACTTGAGCCTTATTCTGCCTGTACTGATTTCATTTGCATGTATGTAGGAATCCAGGTTTCCTGATTCCTTACATCCATTAACTTATTGAATGTTTTCGAAACATGTAGTTACTTTGATTTTAGTTTTAAAAGGGTTTCCTTTTGTCTGTACACAAATCATTACATTTTGGTCCTTATCTCAATTGGTGATATAAACGAACCTTTGAAAGGATTCTGGGGAATTATAACAAATTTTAAATGTGAACCATACAAAAGTGTTGTTTAATGTATCACCCTTCACAGGAGTACAGCCGGCCGTCGCTGGCAGGGGTGGTTAAAATCTTTCTTATGTCATAGAATCTCACCAAATGCACTTATCTCAAATTCCATCACCCCTTACCGTGTATGTGATGGTTTCTTCGGTGTCCTGTGACTCCACCAGTGCCAGAGTCAGCATAGTTAGGAAAAGGACTTTCAACATTGTGAATCTCAAAGAAAACACAGGGCAAATCGTTGTTTAGTATCCGCTGCGGGGTAAATAAAACCTTAGCAGTGAAGTAAAAGCAGGGCCGGGAGGTTAGGGAGGCAAAGGCTCTACAGTACCCAACTTCCCATCTGCTTTCTCGTCTCCCCTCCCCCAACCCCAACCCTCCCCAACCGGCCAAGAAAGACGAAAAAAAGGTTGCAGAATTGCGTTTCTCTTCACTCCATTCATCCATATTCAGAGGACATTCAGTGTGCATTTTATACTGCCCTTTCACAGCAGGCTCCAGGACCAGGGGGTTGAAGAGAAAAATAATAGTAATCAATTGGAAAGACCACCATGAATTCCGCCCTCCCCCCGGGGGTAGGTAGCAGCGGGGGGCAGCAAATCTTTATTCCCTTGAACTTGAAGAATTTCCCTAAGTGTTCACCTCCAGCTAGTGAAGTTCCTTGCATAGCTCAGCAAAATACCTGCGAATAAATATGAATTACATGCCCTCAAACTATTTTTTGTCTTAACAAAATACCAAAATAAAATTCGGAGAGCAAACTCCTCCCAGTTCTAGTAGAATACTAGAGCTTCCCACGTTCCTCAGAGCTTCCCACCTTCTCCTGTACGCACTCGTAGAGTGCATTTCCACGCTGTTCTCTACACACAGCTTTGTTTAAAAGCCTCAGGTTGTGTAGAGGAGAGCACCCCAAAGCGTCCTATTCCCTTGCATCTGATCGGTTTCCAGATCCCCGAAAAGGTACCTTCAGGATCAGGGCTGCCTAGGAGCGGAACCGAAGACCGTCCTGCAGCCCGGGGGTACCAGTTTCAGGGCAACGGGCCCTGGCGCCTCCAGCGAGGTTAGGTCCCCTATCTCAACTATAAGCTAACAGGGACTGTCCATCAGAGCCTTAGCGCTCCCGCTTCTATTTTAGCTCGCGTAGAATCCAGGTGCAGCTTAAATCTCGCACATCGATCCCCCTGAAATCTTCAAAACCACGTTTAGGAGCAAAACCCTGCCGGTTGGTTGTCGGCGCGCACACACTTGCCCATCTCAACAGATGTCACCGAGTATTCGCGCACGCTGACAGATCGCATTCCTAGACCGCACACCTCCGCCTGCCTCTCTGCCGGAGAGACCTTGCACAGTCCGGGACAGTTCTCGGGTGCTCGGCACCTCGCAGGTCACCCCACCTTACTCCCTTGCGCGCTGCTTCAGGAGTGCTGGGCGCGCTGGGTGCGATCCCCGGTTGGGGGCTCCTACCTGCGCGGAGGTGCTGCGCTCCCGGCCCTGGCAGCGAGGGGAGTGCGCAGGGGAGGGCTGCCCGGTGGGTCTGAACAGGCGAGGTCTGGCAGCGCCGCGGCGGCAGGAGGAGGAGGAGGAGGAGAAAGGGAGGGAAAGGGGGAGGGCGAAGGGGGGCGGAAGAGATTGCTGAGGGAGGCGCAACCGCCCAGCCAAGCGCTGCAAGCCCGCGGGGGAGCGCGCCGCTAGCTGGTTCTGCGCCCCTTGCCAGCGACAGTCTAAGCCGCCTAGATTCTGCCCTTCCCTGCCAGACCCTGGGTTCCCTGACTCGCCCGGACCCCTGGTCTCTGAGGGAACATTTGAGAAGTGATGCCCTGGTTCTGAATCAGCCTTGGTGATGCTCCCAGTCTACAGGGCCATTTCTCCTGTGCCAAGAGGGGCAAACAACTCTCCTAGAAGAGTTTTGCGAGAGTCCCCAGAAGTTGTTTTTAAAAAAAATTTTTCCCCAGTAAGTGAATCCTGGGAGAGTACATAAATCCTATTCCTTTTGCCTTTTCTTTTGGATTTTTTTCTTCTTTTTCTTTCGTTTGAGGGAAAAGATCTGCTTTTTTAGATGAACAAAATGAGAATTCTTGTAATCAGTCAACAAATGTTTGTGGCCTATTATGTGTAAGGTGTTGGGTGGGCCAATGGAACTCATCCCAACTGACTTGTTGGGGAGGTTTGCTTTGATTTTTCAACCCTTGGCTTTCTATGGGTCTCCTTTCTCCTCCGCAGTTTATCTTTTTCTAATGATTCACTTGATGGAGTCTCTAATACTGCTTATTCGAAGTTGAGAATTTTGCTTCTTCTACCTTTCAAACAAATGGTGGAATTTTAGGAATCATAGGACACAGATGTGGTAAGCTGCAACTCTGTTTTTCTCTCTCTCTCTCTTTTTTCTTTTAGTACTGTGGATTGAACCCTGGGGAGCTTAACCACTGAGCTACATCTCCAGCCCTTTTTATATTTTGAGACAAGGTTTCGCTAAATTGCTTAGGAACTTGCTAAATTGCTGAGGTTGGCTTCAAACTTGCTATCCTCCTGCCTCGGCCTACCTAGTCTTTGGGATTATTGAGCCAACTGGCCCAACTTGAAAGCTGCAACTCTTAAGTCAGATTAATAGTTTTCTTCCTTGGCAGCTGTGCCTTTAAAGAACTAAACCATCAAAATACAATTACCTGCAAATTGGAGGGGTTAAGAACTTAACTCTGCCCTGGGGAATAAATAGAAAGCAGAGAGGTGACCAAGTGTGGGAAGGTGGCAGAGACTGCAGAAGAGAAAGGTTGCCAGATGAGCACCCAGACCTTGCCAATTTGGTAAAAAGCCTCATAATATTAGACAAGCTGAGAGGAGCTTATATGAACATGCAGGTTGTTAATTATATTGAAGACTTTTATTATCAGATTCTAATACATTTTTGCCCAGACATTAATAACCTCGCAATTTTCTTTTTTAAAATGGATCAAATTATATTATTATATTATGTGCATGTTTGAATATGTAACAACCATTCCCATCAATATGTACAACTATAATGTACCAACAAAAACGCAGAAAAATAGTGGATCTTTGCTTTTTGTACAGTAAAACAATTTATCTAGGTGTTTTCTTGTTTCATTTGAAATCTTTTTACATGTCCTTAACCCCTTTTCCAGAAAAATGAGGTGAAAACTCCTACGTGCAGCCTGGATCTCTTCCTGTATATCCACCTGCTGACCTGCTACCTTCATTTAGACATCTAACAGTATTTCAGACTGACCACATCTGCTGCTCTCATCTTCTCCCCCAACCTACTCTACACATCTGTTTCACCATCTCAATTAATAGAACTTTAATTTTTCCATTTGCTTAGATCCAGGACTGTGGATTCATCCATGATTTCTCTTTTTCTCACATTTAAGTCTTCAGAAAACTATGTTGGTTTCACCTTCAAAATATATTCAGAATTAAATCACTTCCCTTTATCTCCTTTATCCAGGTCTAAACCACTACAATTTTCCCTCCTGATTTGTCTCCCTGCTTACATTCTTGTTCCCCTGCAGCCTTTCCTCAGCAGATGTTCACCAGAATGGGATCATAGAGTGTATAATCTCTTGGCTCCGACTTCCTTCACTTAGCATATTTTTGAAGTGCATCCTTGTTGGGAATATCAAAAGTTCATTCCTTTTTATTGTCGTGTAGTAGTCCATTGTGTAGATATACCCCAGCATGGACATTGACACAGAAATATTTGTGTGGATATGCTTTCTTTTAGATAAATAAGAGTACAATTGCTAGGTCATATGGTAGAAGTATATTTAACTTTATAAGAACAGGCCCAAAGTGTTGGCCAAAGTAAGTGTACCATTTTACATTCCCACCAGCAATATGTGAAAATCCATTTGTTCCATATCCTTAACAACACTTGCCAATATCAATATTGTCAGGTATGTATCGTGTTAGCCGTTTTGTGGTTGGGTAAGTGTATCTCATTGTTTTATTTTATTGTTCTCTGATGTCTCCTGTTGAACATTTTTTCACATGCTTATTGTCCATTAATATGCCTCCTTTTTGAAAGGCTCATTCAAATCTTGCTTGTTTCTTTATTACCTTTTTGTCTTATTAGTTATAAGGGTTTTATAAAGAGTAATATTCCTGCAAGTCCTTTGTTGAATATACACATGCATGTTTTTGAATGTTTTCTCCTAGTCTTTGTCTTGTCTTTTCAATTTGTTCTGTCTTTTGAAAGCAAGGCATTTTAAATTTTAATGAAGTTCAATTTACAACTTTTCTCTTAATGTCTTGTCCTTTTCTGTTCTGTTTAAAAAAATCTGTCTTGGGCAAACATTTTACAGTTTCTAAGCCTCAGTTTCTGCTTTTGTGAAATGAGAAGGACACTAGTCTCTACTTCTTAAGGCTGTTTTGAGAATTGAGTAAGAAATCCATGGCAGATATTAAATACATGCGAATGATTGTTTTTAGATATCAGAACTTTTGGTATGTGGGGGGGGGGCAGGGGGCACTGACATTCCTCCACTCCAACATAACCTAACATTTTTTAGGTATTGTTCCCTTTCCAAACACCAGGGCTATCCTGTCATTAGTCTGAAAGTAATGCAATCAGCCCTGGCATTCTATGGCTGTTACTTCAGGAGTAGGCCATGCAATGCCAATGCAGGATCAGTAAGAGATGAAAGGAAGGGGCTTTTTCCTATAGGTGGGGGAAATACTTCCTTGACTGAGAATGAGGGGGAATGAAGGAGCCCATTGCCCCAGTGCCATGTAGTGGGCATGGCAGAGCTTGAGCCCCTAGGTGATGCACACTGTGCATGGCCAGCAGGTGTGAAGAACTTGGGCCTCCTCATTTATCCCAGGACCCATGATGCTTTCAGAGGTTCTCCTTGCTGGTTTAATTTCTTTTAAAATCCAAAGAAAAAAATTTCATCCTGCCTGGATTTGTCTTTATACCATTGTAACTTTTTATTTTTGATTACTATTCTTTGCATAGTTTCACTAGTTTTTCAATTAAAAAACGTAACCATAACATTTGCAATATGGGCAGATTCAACACAAACTTTTCTAACTACTCTCTAATCATCTCTAAGTTAATTAAATGATTTGACAATTAATGGATTCTATGTTTGCTTATTACATATTAAATTCCTAAGCCATGGCTTCTCAATTCTAAAGATACTTGCTTTTTAAAAAATAATATATTTAAGTTTCTGAAACTCAGAGAGGTATTATAATTGAAATATAATAATCTACTTGTAACTAAACATACTTGTGTGTTAACCTATGGGAAATACATCCCCTTAGATGTTATCTGTTTTATCTTAGTTCACAATCTCCCCATCTTCCCTGCTGATTCTCCTCTCCTTTCCCCTTCTCTATCTTCTACTAGACTTCCTTTAGCCCATCTGTTAATTTGTATTTGATTGATTATATATATATATGTATATATATATACATGTATATATATATATATTTATTAGTGCATTATAGTTTTACATAATGTTGGGATTAGTTGTCACATATTCCTAGATGCACACAATTCAGCAATACAATTTGTTC
>PVKS010007752.1:26831-71566 GCA_004027875.1 Aplodontia rufa | reverse complement strand
GGGGCATCAGGCGAACCAATCCTTTGAGCCCCCAGGGCTTTGGTTATCGTCTCTACTATGGCCTGTGTCTGCGTTTGAGACTGTGCTTGAAGCACCAGGGCAAAGGTATGTGACTTAAGTGATTGAGTCCCAATGTCTTGGGAGGCTACAATCCATCTACTCATAGAGGCATCCTTCAGGCCTGCACAGGCAGTGCGATGGTCCCCGTTCAATCCCTCCCATACCAACAACTTAACAAATTGGTCCCATAATTCTCTGGGGGGAAGTTTTCTCTTAACGCTTTGTTCAACCCTGTCAATGAATTCAGGCAGGGGCTCCCCTGGTTTTTGCCTGAACCCCGCAATGGGGGATTTAGTGGGGCCCTCCTCTAACTTAGCCCATGCTGATAACCCTGAATGTCGGACTTGGTCTCGATAGGGGTCAGCAATGGTTGCTTGTTGGATCCCTGTGGAGTAAGCGTCCCCCATGCCTGCCAACATGCCATAGGAAATAGGGATAATGGGGTTAGCCCTTCTACTGGCCTCTGCTCTGGTGCGGCACTCTTCTTTATAGAAGGCACACCACTTAATAAAGAGTGCAGATGGGAGTACCGCCTTGGTCACATCCATCCAATCCTTGGGGATACAGGGGTTATAGGCTGGTTCCGGAAGTAGTGTTTGAGCCCAGGGTGAGTTGGGCCCATCTTCTGCCACTGCCTTTTTTAGTTCCTTTAGATCCCTTCCCTCCCAGGGGTACCATTGGAGGGGCCTATTACCCCCTGGAGCTAAGCTAACTGGGAAGGCTTGGGACTCTGAACCCTTGGAGGAAGAGAAGTAAGCCTCTGCATATATAGGTTCAGAGGGTCGTGCCAAGGGGTCATAGGGATCCTGGTCTTATAATTCCCTTCTCAAGGGGGTATAAGGAGACTCCTGATTCTGGTTGTACCTCTAGAACCCCCATCAGGCATCCCTGAACTGGGGGCATACGGGGCGGGGGGCCGAGGGCTCAATACCAAGGTCTCCGCCATGAGAAGTAACTTTCACTTTTGTTTTGATCTCTACTGTCTGCGCTTGTGCTGGGCATGGGTAACCCTCTTCCTCAAATGTACCCCAACTACCCTGTTGCATCCTCCCTTCAGGGTCTGGATCCACCTTTTGGAACACTTCATGTGAAGTCTCCCCATCCTTGTGCTTGTGAGTCCCCGCGGATGGGGGAGCAGGGATTGTCGGGGTGGAAGGAAGTCTTCAGCTGATAATGTAGGGCAGAAACCGAGGTGGGGACAATGCCAAATTGCTTTTCCCTCTCCAGAGCGATCCGTTCACCCTCGCCCAGGTAGTCCAAGAAAGCAAATTGGAGCATGGAACCCAGGGAGCAACTTCTAGAATGTGTTCCCAGGTCCTTTTGGCATTATGATCACTGATTTCAGCCCCCGAGAACTCAACATGAGGCTCAAGGCCCTAAGGGCCAGCTCATCTTTTAAAGAGGTTGTGTTACCCACCTTAGGGTCTCACTCACCCTGGAATACCACTTAGCCCGCTCACACTTCGGGTCCCTGTTCGGGTGCCAGATGTTGGGTTGATATAGGACTCAGCCCCTCTCTAGTAGGGAACGAGGGACCCCGTCCGTGGTGGGAAAGGTGAGCACTCCACGGTGCCCGGTCCCCAGCCTTCCCCGAAGACAATCAGACACCGCAGGGAGTCAGGTCAAGCAGGAACTCGTTTATTAGCAGTCACACTCAAGCTTATATAGAAACCCAGCGAAAAGAGGAAGTGCATGGAGCCTATAATAATAAAGGTCAACTTGTTTTTATATTTTTTATGGGACCAAAAGGCCTGTCAATCTGGTGGCATGATTTGACCTGTTTGATTGGCTTAGGCCTTTGCTCGCTCACAAGGTTGGCCCTCCCTCCCCTGGGCTCCTCAGTGCCATCTTTGTTGCACCCTATAGTAAGGTGATATCTTAATGTAGTTTGCATTTCTCTGATTACTACTGATTTAGAGCACTTTCTCATGTATTCATTGGCTTGATCAATGTCCTCTGTTGAGAAGTTTCTATTAAGCTCTTTGGCCCATTTATTGATTTTGTTGTTTGTGTTTTCGTAGTTGAGGTTTTTGAGGATTTAGTAGATTCTGGATGTGAGGCCCCTGTCAGAGGAATCTTAGCCCATGATTCTCTCCATTTCCGTAGGAAACCTCTTGACTCTTTTGATTGTTCCTTGGCAGTACAAAAGCTTTTTAGCTTTATGGCATCCCATTCCCTGATTCTTGACTTTACTTCCTTCACTTTAGGAGACATGTTGAGAAAGTCTTTGCCTACTCCAAAATGCTGAAGTGTTGGACCTAATTTGTCTTCCATCAGTTGCAAGGTAGCTGGTTTAATTCCTAGCTCCTTGATCCATTTTGATTTGATTCTCGTGCAAGAAGAAAGATATGGGTCTAATTTCAACTTTCTGCAAGTGGCTTTCCAGTTTGTCCAGCACCATTTGTTGAAGAGGCTATCTCTCCTCCATGTAATATTTTGTCCCCTTCTCTCAAAAATCAGATGTTTGAAGATTTGGGGGTTTGTTTCAGGGTCTTCTATTCTATTACATTGGTCTTCTTTCTCATCTTGATACCAGTACCATGCTGTCTTTGTGTAGTTTTAAATCTGGTATGGCAAAACCACCTGTTTCCTCTTTCTTGCTTAGTAGTGTTTTGGCAATTCTAGGTTTCCTCTTGTTCCAAATGAATTTGAGAATTGCTTTTTCTAAGTCTGTAAAGAACTACATAGGTATCTTTATAGGGATAGCATTAAATCTATACAATATAACGCTTTCGGTAGAATGGCCATTTTTATTATATTAATTCTACCTAACCAAGAGCATGGGACATCTTTCCATCTTCTTAGCCCATCTTGGATTTCATTCTTCAATGACCGATAATTTTCATTGTAGAGATCTTTGATTTCCCTTTTAAGGTTAATTCCCAAGTATTAATCCATCATGATCAAGTGGGCTTCATCCCAGGAATGCAGGGCTAGTTCAACATAAAACAATTAACGTAATTCTCCACTTAAATAGAATCAAGTACAAAAACCATATGATCATCTTATTGGATGCAGAAAATACCTTTGATAAAATCCAGCACCCTTTTAAGTTCAAAACTCTAGAGAAGATAGAGTTCAAAGGATATTTCCGTACTATGTAAAGGGTATATATGCTAAACCCTCAGTAATATAATACTAAACGGAGAAAAGCTGACAGCATTTCCACTAAAATCAGGAACAAGACAAGGCTGTCTGCTCTCACCACTTTTATTCAATATTGTTCTTGAGTCCCTAGCTGGAGCAATTAGGCAAGAGAAAGAATTCAAAGGGATAAATATTGGAAGAGAGGAAGTCAAACTCTCTCTTTTTGCTGATGACATGATCCTGTATCTGGAAGATCCAAAAATCTCCATCAGTAAACTGCTTGAACTTATAAACCAATTTAGCAAAGTGGCAGGATACAAGATCAACACAAATAAATCAATAGTTTTCCTATACACCAATAATAATAGGACTGATGAAGAAATCAGGAAATCAGTCCCATTCAAAATATCTCCAAAATCCACACTTCTTTAATCAAGCAATAACCTAGATGTTGTTGTGAAGATATTTTATTAATTACAGTCCACAATACTTGATTTTGTATGTACAAAAGTATTCTTTGCTTTTTTCTCCACATTTATGAGGGGTGTCTTACTATATTTTTAATTTCCTTCCGAACTCCCTTATTATTGACAATATAAGTTTGCCATCATATCAGTGTACCATAATTTAATCATTCCTATCTGTAAGATGTGAGTTGCTTGCAGTAACGAAAGTCTGGTACTATAAACACTTTTATGTTTATTTATCACATATTACTTATTGAACATTTTATGATATAGCTCTGACTTGATGGTTTTCTAACAAATTAACTTTTAAAGTGTTGTTTATTGACTGTGCTTTTCTACTTGTTAATTTATTTAATTTATTTTAAAGAAAGATTGTGAGAGAGAAAGAATCTAATTTATTTATTTTTCCATTGGTTTTTGTTTTTCAGACACCTAGTTTTGTATGTGGTGCTGGAGCTCAAACCCAAGTCCTCACACATGTCAGGCAAGCACTGAGCCACCACTCCAGCCCTTTTCTACTCATTTAAATGCTACACTTAGGCAGTGAGAATAAAAGGTTGATCCATATGGAACTGGCTACCTTGTAGGCCAAAACAAGACAATATTATCCACTGAATATAATTTAATCAAATTAATAATCAGGACTATTTATTATATTCTCTTAATTTCTTATTTCTCCTTTATTTCATCACTGTTCATTATGTGATGAAGAATATCTGTTGATTTTCTCCTTTCCTCTAAGTTACTATTTTTCTTATCAATTTTTTCAAGCATTTTTTAAAAGAATCTGTCAGAGTTCGCAAAATAGCCCCTTATTTTAACTATAATTGTGAAATATCATTAATTCAATTGATATGCTTATATCAATTGAATGTTTGATATATGCTGAGTATTTCTCTTATATAATTGACATGTTTATATATGCTGAGTATTTCTCTTCATTTTGTTTATGTAAATATAACTTCCTATATGTCCCACACATTTCTTACCAAGGTTATTTGCAGGTATTTTGTAGTTATTTCTGATATGGATGAGCTTGTTTTCCATTCCATTTTCTAGCAATTTATTACTTACATGTTTATAATTTAATAATGGCTACCATTTGGAGCAGCTTTCATGAAGGCTTTAATCTTCAGAACAGAATTGTGAGGCAATTAGCTCCCTTTTAAAGATGAGGAAACGAAGAGAGGGAGAGGTTAAATAACAGATCCATGATCGCATAACTAGTAAGAATGTGATTGCAGAACTCTAATTTTAGTATTAAATCAAAGCCTTTTTATTTGTAGTCATCATTTTTTTATATCCAGGCTTACAACTGAGATCTTTGATTAGCTCTTGAGTCTTTTAGGTTATTGTTTTAGCTGCTCTAGAAACTCAAGTTTTATTTCATTTGTATCTTTTATTTATTCTTCATCCTTTCTCCAATGAACAGAGAAAGTGTCCGTTGCTCTTCCTGGATCATGTGTGTCTTTATCTCTGAAGAAGAAAAAATTATATATCACCAATTTTAATCTTACTGTGACATTCTTAGGTTCATTATTAGACACAAGTAAATCTATATTTTAGAACTGAATGCTAAATATTTAGAAATCAATATTTTTCAGTTTTATGTTACAATGTTCCCTTATGTAATATTATCAATCTGAAATATACAGTATAATTTTTAAATTAAAATATAATTGTTCATATGTATTATTACCCAAAAGCCTTTACATTTACATGGTTCTAAAAAGTTCACATACTACACTAAATGTATCAACCTTAATTTACATAACTTCATGTGATAATTTATGTATTTTTATTAGTAAGGAAAATAGAAAACACTCTTCATACAAACATCTATACCTGAGAACTGATTACTATAAAATTTTACTAAAAGATTCATAAAAAGCTTTTTATAAACATCATAACATCACTGTAAATAGTTCTAAGTAGCAATGATAAAGTGCAATTTTTGTAACTGATTCTTTAAGTAGTTTAGCAGGGAAATTTACCTTATGTGATTCTGATGCATGACAAATCCAAGAATTGACAGAACTGTGTAAGTCATGTGTACCTCACACCTCATCTGAACATCTCTGCCACATACAGGAATTGAAGGATTGAGCTTGAGAAGAGCTTTCAAAGCTGAGCCAGAACTGGGGGCTGTGGACACTGATGAAGACACTGACAGTGCAGAAGAAAACCATGTGTGGGCATGACATATCAGATGGATAGAGTCAGTCTTTGTCTTTTGAGTTCAGTTTTCCTTCAAACTAACTTACAGATCAGCAGTAGTATGTCCAGAGGCAAATAGTGCATTGATTTTTAATATAGGAATTATGCAAAATACATAGCAGGAAAAGTTTTTAAAGAGGCTTTTCTATGGCATTAGTAAGCACAATGAACAATTGTGCATTAATATGAACAGTATTTCCTTCCATCCTCTACTTCTAAGAGCCACTTTTTAAAGCAGCAGCTCCCATTAAAAGGCTAATTCTCCTTCCACCCATGACTAAACTGTGCGGTGAGTTTTACTTTTGTTTGGCACTGAAAAATAAATGATAGAAAATTGGAGCTAACAATATGTTCTGATTATTCCTACGGTATACAATATTCTCTGAATGTGACAAACCATGCTTATCCCACTAGGGAGAGCATGTAAGGGAGAGAGAGATCCCCTGTGATTTATTGGCATGTATAGTGCTGTTAAATAGCCATTTTTATTATTCTGCCTTGACATTGACATATTTTATTTCACATCTAAGAATTAAGATTTCTGTATGCAGAATCTTACCTAAATGTGTATTGACTATAGGAAATAAAAATTATTTGGGAAGTAGTTAAGACCATCAAGTCCAACAAGCATTATACCCCCCTTGTTACTATTCTAAATTGTGTGTTTTTTAAGTTGTTTCTATCTAATACATTTAAGTGCTCTATTTGCCACTTCTCTACATTTTAAAAGTGGTAGCATAGAGTAGATCCTGATTTCTAGGAAACCAACTTCTCCAGGTAATAAAGGATACAGATTATCTCCATATGCACCCTTCCCTGGGTTACATTCATAGCCTCCTACTGGTGTTAGAGCATCCCCCACCAATGTTTGACTATTCCAGTACAGGAAAGCATATATTCCAAGGAATCATTGCATGGGTATATTCTCAGTGGTGAATTGCTTATGCCAATGGGCGAAGATTTTCTGCAAAGGGCAAGGAGAGTAAAAAGACCATTAATACTCTTACCTGGCCACATAAGGTGACTATAAAAACTTTATAATGACTGACCAGAATTTTGAGTAAAATCTGTGGCCAAAGAAGACAGTAAAGCTAATTACTGAACGTAATCTGTGGCCCAAGCTGGAAACTCAACTCTGTGCTCAAACCTGTGTCAAAAATACAGAACAGGAGAATTACAAATAATTAAAATATTTGTAATATATAATTGTGCATATTTTATTATGGGATATGATATAAGGAAATAGAAAGCAAAAAGAAAAATTCCTTTAATGAGTTTATTATTATTATTATTATTCTGAATTACAATGTATGTATTACAGGACTAAAAAAACAAATATGTAAGTATGTTGGTGCCATTGAGAACCAACATGTTTTGGCGAGGGAGAGACAGGTTACAAATACAAAAGAGGTTAAGCAAAATCCTCTAGATTTGAATTTTATTTTATTTTTTTGTACCAAGGGTTGAACTCAGGGGTGCTTAACCACCTTTTTTATTTTCTATTTTGAGACAGAGTCTTGGTAAGTCGCTTAGGGTCCTACTAATTTGCTGAGGCTGACTTTGAACTTGCCATTCCTGCCTCAGCTTCCGGAGGCCCTGAGATTACAGGTATGCACCATTGCACCTGGCTTAGATTTGATTTTGAATTATTATTATCCATGTTGTAATTTTCAAAGAAGAAGGAAAATTCAAAGATTTCTTTGCTTTGTACACTGAAAAATTCTAGAAAAAATAATTAAATAAAAATGTCTAAATCCTTTTAGTGGTCTCTATCATTTTTCTTTAAAGGCAAATAGGGAAATGACTGGTTTCACATTTTTGGACAAGTATAGATATAAAGATTATTCTTAAACATTTTGTCATACCAAAGCAAAGAAACAAAGGATATAAGATAAGGAAATGACTTTCAGCTTACTTGACGATGTTTTCAGTGGCCCAAGCTGGAGCCCTTCCTTCAACGTCAGCAAGAGTGGAGAACGCAATGAATGCAAATGTACCTAAAATATTTCAATCAATGTGGTCATGATAACATAAAAACAATTTATTGTTGGCTTTGGGGAAATGCAAAGAAATGAACTCATCTTTTTTAAAACTAGAAAATCAAATATTTATTATATTTTCTATACATTGTGATATAATGTGTACCTCAAAGTAACCAAAGAGTTTGTAAGGTGAAATTTCTCTTTTTTAAAATATACCACTGTTATGGTTTGAATGTGCTCCTGAGTGACAATTTGGGAAGACTGAAGTGAAATGATTGGGTTATAAAAGTCTTACCTCAATCAGTGAGTTAATCCCTTGCTGGGATTAACTCACAACTGTAGGCTAGTAGGGTGTGGTTGCAGGAGGTGGGTCCTTGGGGGCATGCAGTTGGAGGTGTATATCCTGTATCTGGAGTGGAGTTTCATTGTCTGCTCTGCTTCCCAATGTGAGATGTGACAACTTGAGCTCCCTGCTCTCTGGAGCCATGCTACCCCCAGGCCGTTCAGCCTCACCTCCAGTCTCAAAGAGCCAGCCTTCCACAGACTAAGACACCACAGCCCCTAAATAAACCTTTTCCTCCTAAAATTATTCTGGTCGGTTCCTTTAGTCACAGCAAGGAAAAGCTGACCAAAACACCAGCCAATAATTGAAGAAGGAATGCAATAACTAAGATAAGACAGGTTTCATATTCTACAAAATGATGTTTTTAGGCCAGAGGTCAGAACACTTTCTGTAAAGAGTAAGATGGTAAATATTAAGCTTTGAGGTCCATATGATTTCTTTTGCAACTCTCCTGAGGTAGTATGCAAGAGAACATAGATAATAATTAAATAAATGTGTCTATTTTCCAATATAGATTTATTTTTAATAAAATAGGCTGCAAAACAATTTGGCTCATGGGGTATATTTTGACAACCAGCAGTATAGGCAATGATCACCAACGGCTGCTAGTATCACAGAGAGATAAAAAGATATGTCTCCTGATAGAGGCATATAACAAAGCATAACACAATCGATTAAATTATTTTTCACACACACAACCTATGTCTGATCAAGGTTCTAGACCTAAATATCATGATCCAGTTGCAAAAAAGAGTCAATACCTTTGTAGATCCTGATTTTTTAAAAGTTATGCTGTTCATTTATATATATGGTTATGTATTTATATGTAAGCTTATATACATGTACATTCATACATGCATATATATGAGACAGGGAGATGTGAATACTAATTGGTTCTATGATGATAATACATTATTAGTAATTCTTAAGTGAAATATATTAAGGTTACATTTTCAATAAATATTCTTTTATATTGAATATTTACATGTGAATTTATACGTTGTCTGGGATATACTCCAAAATTATCTGGAGAAATAGGAAGAATGCATGGAGTATAAAACAAAATTGGGGAGCAGTTGACATTTATTGAAACAGAGTGATTATGCTGAGTTTCATACCATTTTGTCTATTTTGGTACATGTATGTATGTAATTTTCCATAATAAAATGCTAAAAAAGATAAACAGAAAGATATACTTTGTGATTCATAAATTTCTGTTTCTCACTGAAAGACTTTGGTTAATTCCTGTGCTTTAATTTAGGTTTTCCCCTTCTTTGGTTTTCTTTTGTATTTTACCATCACAGATGCATATTCTTTGACATTAATCTCTTGATTTTCAGAGTCATATAGATTTTATCAAAGAAAAAAGCTATACTCTAAAATTAGGGTTATTTCTTGAAGTTTTTGATGTACCAAGTTTATCAACATTGCAGAATGACTAATTTATTTTAAGAAATCAGTGTCCTGGGGCTGGAGTGGTGGCTCAGCGGTTGGAGCGCTTGCCTGGCATGCATGCCCAGGTTCAAACCCTAGTACCACATATGCAACTTAGCGTTGGAGAACAAAGACCAGATGAAAAACTAAATAAAGTTGATTCTCTCTCACACGCTCATTCACTCTCTCTTTAAAAAAAGAAAGAAAGAAATCAGTATCCTGAATCCAATTTTCAATTCAAGTCCCTTTCTAATTCATAATATAGAACCCAGCAACGCTATTGTGATTAGGCTTACAATTTGGATACTTATTATGTGGTTATTGCATTATAATACTATATACTATATTAACATTGTATATGAAAAGATGTAAATTTCATCCTATCAAGAATAAAATAGAGCTGGATGCAGTGATGCGCACCTGTAATTCCACCAAATCTGGAGGCTGAGGCAGGAGGCTCACAGTTGGAGGTCAGCCTGGGCAACTTAGCAAGGACCTAAGCAACTTAATGAGACTCTGTCTTAAAATAAAAAAATAAAAAGGACTGGGGCATAGCTCTGGGTTTATTCCCTAGTACCAAAATAAATAAAAAATATATTCATTTGATTATGAATATTATTGATTTAGAAGTCCTTTCATAATCTATAATCAATGACAATGGAAATGTAATTACAGGAATATTCTAAGCTCAATACACAATGTAACAAACTCCCCAAACAGAAAAAGCAATAAAAGTACATATGGGGCTTTTTAGAGCTGTTAAGGTCTTTCAAATTATACTTCATTCCACTGTATACCCAGAAACTACTCATGTCTAAAAGGAATCATTTGAATTTAAATGTGATAATTTATGAAATTTTATTTGATCATTTCATTTAAAGTTTCATGACAAAACTTTCTAAATCTCTTTAAAATACAATAGCTCCTTAGGACTTCTAACTTATTTACGTAGTTTCTATAAAACATACACTACTGGTATATGTAATTAATGTATTAATTATTATTATACTCACAATATTCAAAGCATTCCTGGGGTGAGGGACTTATTTTCATCATATATTAAGAAGATGAGACTTAGGATAATTAATATTTTCAAATTTTTAGTCTTAACTAAAAGAACTGGGTTACAAGCACAGATCTGGTTCTCTAGAGCCCACTTTTCTTCCAGTGCACAACACAGTGTCCAATATCTAAGCCATGTGTTGGACACTTGTGATTATCGTGAAGGCACCATAGTGTCAAACACTGTTCTTCACTCGGAGCAACCGTCTTACGCGTACGTATTACGGATAAGCAGGCAGCATAAAGTAGACAATAGAAGTGATATTAACTCTCTGGAATGTGCATTTCCCTGAAAATGTTAAGATGATATTCTCAGTAAGAAGAAAAAAAGGACCAGTTTGAGGTCACCTAGAGTATGACTTCAAAATACATGAAGGCTAAATTAATCAGATCTTAGATAATGTAACATTTGAGAAAAATAAAGTCAAGAATAGTGTGTCATCTAAATATTAGGAAAAAGCTATTACAAATAGATTTTTCAATGAGGTTTATAACTTATTTTATACAATTTCTCCATGAAGATTGTTTTCTTAAATTATCATTTTTATCATTTTGCATATAGATTTTCTCATAATAAAATGTGCTCAAAATACATTTATAAAGTTAAAAAGACAGATTTAGCCCTCTCTCTATAGTGATATTCCATGAAAGAAAAGGTCCTAAACTGGAAATTTGGATCAAGATTTAAAATATGTGTGTTATTCTCTTCTCCAAGAAAATAGTTGTACTGAGTTTTGCCAATTATTCTGAAGATCACAAATGTTCCATAATCACAATTCAGATAAGCGGCAATCCCAGGGCAAACCTCCACATTTAATAGCTATTTATTCTACAAATGATCATACAGCTCTTCTCAGTCTGTGGCTACACGTTGCACTCTCTCATTCTCCACTCAGCCCATACTGAAATTGAACCCCTTCATTTCTTTTTAGGTTTCATGTTCTTTCTAGCTTCCAGGCACCACAAGCCATTCACTGCCTAAAACTCTCTTTTACCTTTTCTCCTGGGCTAATTTCTCCCATCTTTTTGTAGACTTCTTGCATTTGTTTGTAACCCATTGAGAGCTTTCTACTAAAAATATTTCTATCTTCCCTCAGAATGGCAAAAGTTGGATCTACATCTTGGCATTTGACATATTTTCTCTCTCCCAGGGAGTGGAGTTAACATTTCTACTTCATGAGTTTGTTGAAACTAAATCACAATTGCTCATCAACAAAACGCAAGGATGAGTTCTTGGTTTCTCATGGGGTGTGTTATGAGAGAGAGTTACTAAAACAGAATACTGAACATTAGGGAAACATAAGATCTTGACTGCAGACTAGGCAGACAACTAAAAATTGCCAATATTGCTCCCAGTACACTGGGACAGACATCTAATCTCAGAGTGCATCCTTCTGCTCATTTCTTCACATCCACGTTGATAGTCCCAATCGCAGCAGTCCAACATATTCATTTCAGGCAGTCCATCTTGTCCATCTTGCTTTTCTCTGCAGATTTTTTTTTGATTTTCAATAGAATGGCTCTTGACTTTTATCCATTTAAGTATCCAAACACATGTAATACAATTTCTATATCAATTGCTAGTAACCAAGATGGTGAAGTCAGCTCTTGACTTGCCTTCAGAGACTAGAAATCTAGTAGTAGCTACAGTGATTACACCCAGGTTAATATTCTGTTGGGATCAGGGAGTTTCTAATGAGGTGAAAGAAGAGAGAGAGTCCAGAATTTCACCTGTGGAAATGACAAATATCTGCTCATTTTGATATCAAGGAAATACTCTGATGTTTTCTGTAGACTGAAGACCATACTCATTTCTCTGGTTTAAAAAAGCCTATTCCCTATAAAAAAATAGCCCCATGGGCATGCTATCTTAGGTGTTAAATGAGCAAATTCAAGTTTGTGTTTGTGTACATTTGCACTTTTAGGACTTGCAACATGCCCTTAACGATACTGTATGTGCGAAGCTAGATGACACCATTCCTTTATTTGCTCCTACAGCATCTTGTACTTCTCTCATAGAACTTACCACACTGGGTTGATCTGTTTATTTAAACTTTAGGAAGGTAGGAACCATAAAGTTGCCCATTTTTATGTATCCAGTTCTGAATAGAGCCTCAGACTCAGAGTAAATACTCAAAAACAAAATCCTAAGGGAATGCAGATGTATCAATTTTAAATGATAGAACGGATCATGAGTATTTTACAAGTGGACAATGGGTATCCCTGGGGAAACATATGGATAACCATAAGTATATATTTAAATATTTATGTAGATCCTTTGTATGTATTTGTATACCCAAATATCATTAATACAATAAAAATGATAGCAATTTAAAAATTATATGATTCACAATCTAATGATAAATCCAAAACCCAATTGACTTTATTGCTCTGTTCACTAGTCAACAAAATACATAGGAAGAAGAGTCCAAGAAGGTTTTATAGGCTGTTCAATAACATATTTCTGCATTTTCAGCTGGCTGAAAACAGCAATAAATAGATACTTTCCAATTTAATTTTAAATGAAAAAACAACCTAAAAAGAGAACTCCACAGCAGAGACCATAGTCAGAATGCCCTGGCATCAAGTATCTCAAGACTCAATCAAGGGCAGGTTAAATTCCTGCTGAGTCATAACACAGTGATAAACCATGATATTACATATTTCTTCCTGAAGCATTGTTGAATAGAATGTTACTGTATGGGGTCCAATTTTAGAAGTAAAAGATTGAAAGGTCATTCAGTCCTTTCTGAAATGACTTGAAAGCATTCTCCTTTAAAATATAGTATGTAGAGTTTTCTCCAATTAGTTTTTTAGTATTAAATGTTTTTTTCAAATTTTCACTGAAACCAATATCAGTAAATTTGGCTCCCCATTTCTCTGACCATAAAAGTCAAAGAACTTAATGATTTGGACCCCGTGTAAGTTGCAAATCACCCCCACCACTTCACTAAGCTCTTCCACTCTTCTTCACCTTGACCACCTTCCTGGCCTCCTTGTTCTAACAGGCCAGGTATGCTCCCACCTTGAGGCCTTTGCACGGGCTGTTCTCTCAGCCCAGATCTCACCTCCCTTGAATACCAACAGGGACCATCACTGTCTTGCCAAATTTGGATCTTCCCTCAAATGTCATCTTCTTGGTAAGGCCCGCCTTCCTTGCTTGGCACTGGAACCTTGTCCAGCACCCAGCATCCCTCACTTGACCATGCATTTTTCATAGTACTAACTCCTTTCTAACGTACTTATGAAATGTTTTTTATCTTTAGTGTGGGTTTCTCCCCTCCATTGCACATTTTGTGTGAGGGAAGATGATTTTCCTCCCTATCATTAGCACCTAGACCAATCAGTGCCTGGGAAATGTTAGATTCACAGGAAGTACTTGTCAATAAATGCAATAATTACATGCTAAAAATAATGTAGTTCTCATAAACACATAGTGATATTGACAGTTTATTGAAATATGTAATTTTAGAGGGCCAGAATTTCATGTATAACACAATTACTCTTATATAAAAAGAAAATTATAATGCAATGAAACAAAATCCTTTGAATGATAATTTTAAACATAAAGAAGAAAAATTGAAGATTATACAAGACAATAAAACTGAAATAAAGACACTGAAATATATGACAGAACTGTAATTTTTTCCTTTTATTCTAGCATTGTCTAAATTTAATAAATACTTTCACATTATAAAAATAAGCATGAGGGAATATCAATTACACATATATAAAATATCTTTAAAAATTCTCTCCGCAAAAAAAAAAGCCCAGAGGTTTTCAAATGGCTTGCTTTTGTTTTTCAAATAGCTTTCTTTCTTTTCTTTTCTTCTTTCTTTCTTTTTCTTTTTAGAGGTAAAATTGATTTTCTTATTTATGCTCCACATTTTTATTGGTGTGTTATAGTTGTACATAATGATGAGATTTGTACATGCACACAATAAAACAATATAACTTGGCCAATATCCCTCCCAAGCTCCTCCCCTCTCCCACACCTCCTCCCACCCCCCCAACCAGGTCACTTACTGATCTTTCTTTGTTATTTTTTTGGCTTTACCAGTTTTTATTGATTATTTGGGAATTATTTAGTATCATACTTTTTTTATCCCTTCTTTTCCCTCCCATCCTTGCTTCCCTCCACCCTTCTCTTTCCTCTATTCTACTAGGCTTTGACCGGTCCCCAAATGAGAATATAAATTTCTTTTCCCCCTCCCCCTTCACTTTCCTCTTCCTCAACTTCTCCTTCTCCTCCTTCTTCATTTTAGGTTTCTTTTTCAGTTTCGTGGACACGTCACACACCTGAGAGTCTCTCTTGATGAAAGCATATCGTTTCGTTGATCTCCCCTCTTCCTTTCTGTTAATTTCTGTTTTGTTTTGTTTTTTTTTCCAGGGCTGAGGACCAAACTGGGAGTCTTGCGTGTGCTAGGCAAGCGCTCTGCCACTGAGCTAAATCCCCAACCCCTTTCTGCTAATTTCAATAGGAGGATTTCATTAGACTGGAGGGGTTATTTTAACAACATTTGTTTGTATAAAGGAGCTTTTAAACTAGGAACTATTCTGTTGTTTATAATATCAAAGTACATTGTAAAAAAGCAAGTTATGCCCAATTGAATAGTGGACCAACTTGATAGGGAACAAATGGTTTTACCACTCTGAGTGTTAAGTGTTGGTGGACTTCAGCAAGTTCATCATTCTTACAAGTGTTTGACATTAGCCTGACTTTTTCTTAAGTTTCATCAAAAATGTAGGAAGAGTATATGTAAAAGAAACCCCTCCATCCTATAGACGCAGCCTCCACCCAATGAATCTTTAAGTCTAGAGGAGATGACCATGCCTCTATTCCTTAAATGAAGCATTATCTATTTGATTCACATGAAATAACTCCTATCTTTCCCTCTTTTCACAATATTTTATTTTTAAAATTTTGTTTGGATTTTATGTTAGATTTCTAAATGTAACCAAAAAGTTATAGCCCACATTTCCTGCTCTATACAATTTTCAGAAATATTCATGCATTTTTAGTAATAACTTTGGAGATATTCACTATTTCTAACTTTTCTTCAAATAATAAAAAAAACCCTTATGCTTTAGGTACCAATTATTTCTCCATCTACTTTGTTTGTATCACCTTCTTAAATTTTAGTTTTCATTTTGTTTCTTAAGAATATAATTACTTTTAATGAAATTAGTTAAACTTATATTAAAAAGTTTATTAATTATTAGATTCCAGTTCCTATAGTGATCCTTGTTCTTGTAAATCATTCATTCACTTTCTTTATATTGTTATGAAACACAGCCCAGAAAAGTTCCTTCTGGGAGAATGCATGAGTGATGAGTTTTTATATATGGGGGGAATGTACTTATTTTGATCCATTCTTTTATTGATTTCTAGAAATAATAGTTATTTCCTCTCAGCATTTTGAAAAGATTACTCCCTATATTCCGGTAATCATTTTTGCTGATGAGATGGTATTTTTTTATTTTATTTTATTTTATCTTCTGGGTAATTTGTCACCTCTCCTAATAAACTTTAAGATTTCCCTCTGTATTGCAGGATCTCTATAGTTTTGTGTCTATCTACATGTAAATAAAGATTTGCTTTTGTCTTACCCAGGATCTGTACACATTCTGTGTGCCCAGTTGTTACAAAGACTTGCCATGTTCTCGCAGTATTTCTTTACAACCATTTTCTCTGTTCTCTTCTGTTGGATTTCTTTTGGGGCACATCTTAGATGTTCAGTCTGTTCCCACGTTTTGATTTCTTTTATTTTTAAAGGATTTTCATACTGTTTTACTCTTATTCTCTCTGTTACAATCTGAATGAAATCCTTAGGGCTATCTTCTGAATCATGATTTCTTCATTCCTTAGCTATGATATTCTTCTCTTGAGGTTTTTAAGACTCCTTTAAAAAAAATCCAGCCCTTCTATTTAGTTCTTTTGTATCTGTTATTGCTTTAATTTTTTTTAAATGTCTTTTAGTTCATTTATAACTGTTTTGTTTCAGAATTTCTTAGGGCTTCTTTTTTTTATGTAAGTAGGTAAAATTCAGTCCTTTATCTCTTTGTATTCTCAACATGGTTGTCTTTTTCATAAAGTCTTTTTCCAAATTGCTTTTTTATTTTCCTTTTTTTCTGTATTGAATTAACTTCCCAGAAGCAGATTTTGCTTTTGTTGAAAGTCTTTTTATTAAATTGATTTTTAATAATCATTTACAGGCTTTTATTCATTGGGAGTCTGTTCTGTTCTCTCTCGTTGTTGCCCTACCTCTTTCCTCCCCTGAGTCATCTCTCTTTGAAGATTTGAGTGGACTTCACATTGATCCCTGGCTGGTTTCTTCAGGCCAGAATATGATCTGTGTTGGAAGTCAATTACTCCCACACTGCAGAGCAATTATTAATATTTCAAATCCAGACATTTGAGCTGGCTGTCTTGACCCAGGCCTTGGGTAGAAGGTTGAACTTCCTTCTCCCTCTTCTTAGAAGTCCAGATCAGTTTACACAGGCTCCAGTCCGTGGTCCATGACAAGCTTTTTCAGCTTGCATTCCAGCTTGGCAAAGCCCTATTTCAGTCTCTGGTCTTAGGCTGACCCACACAGTCTGTTTCTACTTCTTTTCTGGTTCAGATTCACAATGAGGTTTTCTTTGCTTTTGAATATTGCTTTTAATGTTTTTAAATGTTGCCTCTTTCTGTGCATAATTAGGAGTGTTAATTAATCAGAGATTTTCAAAGAGTCACTTATATAAAGAAGGCAAGTAAGTGAGTTAATAGAAATAAAACAGTGTAAGTTACTATGTTTAGAAAATCAGTACACATTAGTAGGATCCAAAGGATAGACAAAGAAGAAAAGTCAGCAGAACTAGGAAAATGTTTTTCATTCTTCCAGTTTAAGGAGTGAGGAGAGCTAATATCTTGGTAGGACCTGGTCAAGTTTAGGTAAGTTTTCATTATTCCTGGTGCAGCATTCCTGAATGTCTTGCCAAAATTATACCTGCTTTTTGATCATTCTATCCATGTTAATCATCTTTCTTTGTCTATTACAAATAACTGAGATAATCACCTTAAAGAGAGAACAGGTTTATTTTGGTTCTCGGTTTCAAAGGCTTAGCTCCATGATTGATTGGCACCCTTGCTTTGGGTCTGTGATAAGACAATACACCATGGTGAGTGAAAAAGAGCAAGGAGAAGGGACACTACTTCAATGACTCAAAAGCCTCCTACTAGGTCCTACTTCCAGGTTCCACACCCCTGCTTAGCACCAAACTGGGGACCATACTTTTAACACATGGAGCTTTGGGGGACACTCAACATCCGTAATATAGCACTATTACAGGGAGGAAATTTCATATAAGTAAAATTATATAGCACTTATAGATGGAGAAACTTATCTTTTTAAAAGCAGAGTATGAGGTGATGAAGGGAAGAATGTGTAGGCTATTGATAAAGTCTTAATACTGGCCGTGCAGTCTTAGAAGTTCTGTGACCCACACCACCTCTTCTGCCTCTCAATGATTTTCTTGAGTCACTGGAAAATCCTGGTCTTCAACTCTGACTTTATAATGTAGGGAAATTTTAGAAAACATTGATGCCCAGAACTCATCCCCAGAGATTCTGATTTACTTTTTTTTTTATTGTAGACCTGGTTGTATGATTTTTTAAATTTAAATTGTTTTTAACTGATACACAAAAAAGATATTACGCATATCTGTGGGGTTCTGTATGGTATTTCCATACATGTATATGTTGTATACTGTTTAAGTCAGAGTAAAATATTTATTTCCTCAAACATTTATTATTTATGTATGGTGAGAACATTCAAAGTCCTTTCTTTTGAATTTTTGAAATATATAATACTAAGCTATAATTAAACAGGAATCAGATGTGCCATTTTGAAGGAGGATGACTATAAATATACTGTATATTTTTAAAGCACCACTAATATTTCTAGTACACAGCTAGGGTTGAAATACTACTACAAAGTAAATAAACATCATGTAACTGGGCATTCCTGCTGTTCAGTCTCTGTCATATTTTGACCACAAACTTTAAAAATAACCTTTAACAAAAAAGGCAGAAATCCAGTGTCATAACAAACTGTGTAAATTGATCTGTGTATTAATTTCCTATTGCTGCTGTAACAACTTACCACAAACTTTGCATCTCAGTATAATAATTTATTGTTATTGTTGTGGATGTCAGAAGTACAAAATGGGTGTTGGACTAAAGTCAAAGTGCCAGCAGGTCTGTGTTCCTTCTGGAGGCTCTTATGAAAAGTGTTTCCTTGATTCCTCCAGTTGGTTTTTTGTCCCTTTCTCCATCCTCAAATTCAGCAGGGTAGCGATCTATCTCTGACTGAACCTCCTAGTTCCCTCTTCTAAGGAAATTCCCTTGTGATTACATGAGGACCACTGAATAACCTAGAATAATCTCCCTATAACACTATTCTTAACTTGATCACATCTGCAAATTCTGCTTGGTCAGATGAAATACCATTCACAGATCTGAAAATTAAGACAGACAGATTGGAGGTATGCTTTATTCTGTCTACCATGGTTTGGTGTAGGAGTGATTGTGGCAACTTTATGATTGAATCACTTTCATCATCCTGCAGTGATTTGCATCTGAATATTAATCTCTTCCCAGACTAACAGTTTGGGGTACGGTGTTCTCTGGAGATGTTAAGCAGCTACAGAGCCATAGCTCCCAGTCAGTCCTGTTGTCATTGGGTAAATAGCTGATACTCTTCAGTATGTTATGTTGTTAAACTATGGTAATTGTTAGGTTAAGTGCATAAAATGCATTTTTCACTTGTATTCTTTTCAACTTGTAATGGATTTGTAGGATATATCCCCATGGTAGGTTGAGGAACATCTATACTTGACAATCAGGTAAACTTTTAATCACAGAATTTATGCTTTATAGTCTTGGACAATTCTCATATTTTGCCTTTGCTAATTCCTTTCTGCTTTCAGTATTCTTTCTTTCTTTCTGAACGCTTATCAGTGGACTATTGGATCTGCTGGGTTGTTAGCTTTTTTTTGTTATTTCCTATAAACTCTGTGTCGTTGCCTTTCTATTTCCCTATGGGAATATATTTTGCTTAACTTCAAATCTTTCATTTTTTTAAGAAAGAGGGACAGTGAGAGAGAGAGAGAAACAATTAAATATTTTTAGTTTTTCATGTGGCTTTTGTTGCTCTGACACTTAATTGTATACGTGGTGTGGTGCTTGGGTTTGAACCCAGGTACCTGCTCCAGCCCCAGTCCAGCCCCAAAATCTTTCATTTTTTTTTAAAATGTTAACCTATGCATTTTTTCATACTCTATAACTACCTCCTTTTTATAATGTGTTAGATTTCATAGTTGATTCATAGATGACATATTTGCTTAAAATTTGTTTAGAATGTTAAATGTGCTATTCAAAGGTATTTGATAAGTTAGGGATCTTGCATAACCAGGCAAATGAACCCACCTTTGTCTTCGTGGAGAAGGTATTACTATGGAAAAAAAAAAGAGTAAAAGTAAGCAGCTGAATTCGAGGATGTGCTCAATGCCATAGCTCATCTTGGTCCTGATCCCCCTTGGACCAATAACAAGTAGTTTGGGCACCAGCTGCCAGGCTGCAAAGCACACATTCAGCATCCGCACATCCATTTACATTCGATTCCTTGCTGCTCCTTGAATACTAGCTTACTCTTCGTATCCGTGCTTCTTTTTACCGTCTCTCCCTCTCAGGTGGGCCTGATTTACATATTCTGAATGATGCTTCATCAGAAAAATTAAACAATTTGGTAGTTAGTCTGGGTGAATTGTAGCACAGGGTAATAGAATGTTTTTGCTCCGAAAACTCACCTCTGAATAAGATTTCCATCTGTCATTACTCGTAGTTATTTTTCTGAATTAATTTCCTATGGATATACACAATAGTGAGGTTCACTGTGCTAAATTTCATATATGTGCATAGGAATATTATGTCCCATTATTCTACTATGTTTCCTTACCCCACCCCTCCTCCCTTCCTTTCATTTCCTTTTGTCTACTCCACTTATCTTAGTTCTTTCTTATTATGACCTTATTTTGGATTAGCTTCACATATCAGAGAAAAAGATTGACCTTTTTCTTTTGGGGAGCTACTGGAGACGGAATTAGAACAAGTTATATTCCATGCATTTATAATTGTCAAAAGGGATTCTACTCTAATGTATAAACTAAAAAGAACCAATTTTTAAAAATTCCATCTGAGACTCTATTAGAGAGGGACTGACCAGGTTATCTCAGGTAAGGACCTAACTCACAGAGTCCCTTGAGAAAGGGAATACGAGAGCTTTAGTGCCCATAATCACTCCCGGAGATATAGTTCCCAGCCAATATTTTGGGCCATTTGTTTAGAGCAAACTTACTTTCTATCGGAAGATAAATGTTGGTTATCCATGGAGCTGTAAGTGTATCTGAACCCTTACTAAATTGTTAAATGATTCCTTTGTTTTTGTTCATGAATATCAGACCAGTCTTCTCTAGTAAGGCTACCTCTGAGCTCAGGCTTCCCCAAGAACTCCACTGAGAGAAAACCAGCTGCATACTTCTTTGCAGCTCTCCTGCAGTGTATTCTGTTCCACAGCTTTCCCCCTTCATCTAGTCATCTGAGCTCATCTGCTTTCTGTCTTTCAAAGATTTGCAGAAATCTCTTACTTACCACCCTGCCCTCAAAATCTATTTATTTCTTTTTTGTACTTGTACTCCTGTATCTGAATAGGAGGAAGGTCCTGGAAAAAATCCAGAGGAAACACATGTCTAGTAGGTCACAACTTTATTAATATGACCATTCAGAAACCAGTGAGGAAAGGCAACAAAAATTAAAAACCTTAGTTTTTTAGTTATATAATTAAACTCTTTAATTATATGTAACTTTGATAATCTGTGTATTAAAGTCCCCCAGTATTATTATGCTGAAATCAATTAGTGGTTTAATATTCTTGAGTACTCTTTCCACATATTTGGAAGAGTTTTATTTGGGGGCATAAATGTTAACTATCATTATGCCTTCTGGATGTATTGTTCCTTTTACTATGATGTAGTGACCTCCTTTATCCATTCTGACTAATTTTTGGTCAAAATTAACTTTGTTGGATATCAGGATCACAATGTTACCTTGCTTTCTGGGGCCATAATCCTGATAGGCTTTTTTTTTTTTCTGCCAATCTTTCAACTTCAATTTGTGTCTATTTTTGGCTGTGAGGTGTGTCTCCTGTAAGCAGCATATTGTTGAATTTAGTTTTTTGATCCAGTCTGCTAATCTGTGTCTTTTGATTGGGCACTGAGTCCATTAACTTTCACTGTTAGAATAGATATGTGATTCCAGGTCCCTGGCATTGTGACCATTGCTGTATTTTGTGCTATCTTGGATATCTTTTAGTGAGTTATGTTTTTATTGACTTTCTTCTGTTTATGGACTCTGGGCGTTGTTAGCTTGCTCCTCTGAATGAAGTTTCTCTTTGAGGATTCTCTGTAGAGCTGGTTTTGTGTTCATGTATGTTGCTAATTTAATCTTATCATGTAAGTATTTTTCTTCCCCATCACATTTAAAGTTGAGTTTTGCAGGGTATCATATCTTTGGCTGAAAATTATGTTCTTTCAATATTTGAAAAATATCGTTACATGCTCTTTTGGACTTTTTTGCTCTGAATTTAAAAATCTACACTAATCCTTGTTGGTCTGCCTCTGAATGTGATTTGGTGTTGATCTCTTACTGCTTTTGAAATCCTTTCCTTGATATCTCTGTTATTCATTTTAATACTATGTGTGTGCTGGTGAGTTCCTCTTTGGTTAGGTCTGTTTGGTGTCCTAGAGGCATCTTGAATTTTAATTTCTGGATCAATTCTGATATGGGGGAAATTTTCTTTGGATATCTCATAGAGAAGATTCTTTATGCCATTCATTTGTTGTTCTATGTTCTCCCTTATCCCAAAAGCTCTCATAATATTTCTTCTCATCTTGGCCCATACTTCTTGGAAGTTCTGATCATGCTCAGTAAGTTTCTTTTCTTTTCCATCCCCCTTGCATTCAACATTTCTCAGGCTGTCTTGCTGTTTGATGTTTGTTCTTTGAGAGCTGAAGTTCTATTTTATACTGTTTACTCTGATATTAGTATCTTCCAAAGAGCTTTTAATTCGATTGACTGTGTTTTTCAATTCTAAGAGCTCTGCTACTTCTCCTTTCAGAATGTCTAACTCTTTATCAAAGTGGTCTGTCAGCTCCTGAAATTGCTCTTTTATTTCCTTCCTTAAGTTTTCTTTTAATTCTTTGATTGTTTTAATAATCATATTGTTGATACTTTTTTCTAGGTTTTCATCCAGGACTCCATCCATGGACTCCTTGGCTGGAGAGTTATAGGTTTGAGGAAGAGGATTGTTTTCTTTTCTCCTCATTTTCGGTGTCAGGGAGTGGAACCTGAGATCTGTCACTAGATATTTTACTTGGGGACTTTGTTGATGAATGTGGCATTTTTGTCTCTTTGGTTATTTGGGCTGGAGTACAATTTGGATAGTGTGATTATTTTACTGGTTCTTTTTAGTTATATATAACATTAGGATTCATTTTGATGGAATTATAAAAGCATGGAATATAATTTGTTCAAATTCAGTCCCCAGTACTTCCCCACTTCTTCCCCTCCTTATCTCTGTTCCCTTCCCTCTACTCAACTTATCTTTTTGCTATCTACTTATAGTTTTCTTTTTCATTAGTGTCCTGTGGATATACATGATGGTGAGATTCACTGTGATATATTCATACACGTGCACAAGAAAGTTAGGAAAGCTGCATTGATTAACAATATCTCTAACCTAACAAAAATATCACCTTTTATCTATGGAAAAGTAAAACTATTCATATATTAGAATAATTTGAAGATTTTTCAGTAGTGGCAATAATTGTGTAAAAATCTACCTGACCTCTCTTTTTGTCCTCCCTTTAACCAGTGTCACTGATGTTCTAAGTCAGCTGAAAGATCTCTCATCAGGAAAGGAACACAATGACTATTGGGACCAGGAGAGAGGATTGTTTTATTTTTCCATTGCCTATGAGCTCACTATTAAACTATGCAGCCACAAAATGAGCACAAATAGATTAAGAGAGAAAATTTATCATTTTTCTGCCCTAATTACTCTCTTCCTTAGAATCTATTTTCAGGCATATGTAACATAACGGTAAGGAGCAGTGGATTTTGAAGCAAGCAGATTTGTATCTAAATCCTGCCACCATGTATAATGTCTGTAATCTTGGGCAAATTTTGTAACATCTCTGAGTCTCTGTTTCCTCATCTGAGGTAAAATTCCTTTCATAGGATTCTTGGGAAAAGTTATTTATAATACATAATATGCTGCAAAAGTCTTATACATTTTCAATAAGAAAATATTTTTCAATGTTTCAAAGTAGTCAGTGAAGGAAATGGGATATAGTGGTATTATTCCCTTTATATATCTGCAGCTAAGGACTTTATTTAAATACATATATCATTTCAAGGATCAGTTTTGGTTTTGTACATGTGCACACATGCACACACACACGTGAATATACACATACACATCTTCAAAATTCTATTTCCAAATAATTTGGTTTTCAAAATTTTATAATATAGTGTTTTTCAAAATGCATGAAAAATAAATTCTGAAAGAAGGCCTTTTAGTCAGCTTTTCTGCTGCTGTGACTCTAAGACCTGGCAAGAAAGAGGGGGAAAATTCATTTTAGAGCTCACTGTTTCAAAGGTCTTAGTCTAAGTAGGTGGGCTCCATTCTGAGGGAGTGAGGTGAGACATCATGGCAGAAGTGCATGGCAAAGGGAAGCAGCTCAAGGCATTACATCACAAAGCAGAGAGAAAAACTCCATGCCAGAGATTAATAATAGACCCCCAAGACACGTACCCGATGACCCACCTTCTCCAGCTACACACCTTCCTGCCTTCAGTTGACTGGGTTAAGCTTCTCATAACCCAATCATTTCACCTCAACCTTCCTGCTAAGGTGAGCTTTTGGTGGATATCTCACATTCAAACTATAAAAGAAGGTGTAAGTGGAGGCGTTTGTAAAAATCCATTGGACAGTAAATTAATTGATTTTGATTCTTTTTTCCCAATATATTTAAATTTCTCTTCAGATAATTTATATGATATAGTTATATTCCCATGCATTTATACATAATTAATGAGTTTAATTTCATATATGGATATGTACATGCACACATATGCTATTATCCCATATATGTGTATATAATGAAATAATATGAAACTGAGCTCACAAATATTTAAAACAGAATGATAATCACAAGGAGCTCATTCTATCTATTATGACTTCATACTTCTCCTGCTTACAGAGCTTAGACATTTCCAACCATGTAAATATCTGACAATGAATCCCCAGCCTCTATACACTGAGCCAGACTTCCCCCATCTTTTTTGAGACAAAGGGCACTGTCCACGGCTAGAATGCTTTTGAGGCACACCTCCAGGGACCATCATGCTGCTTCCATCTTTCCCTTTGAGCAACCATTTATAATTCAACTTCATCTCGGGAAACTTTTGTAACTGTTGTATTCATTGCTGTTGATGTTTTTTGCTTCTCTATCTCCTGCACAGTTACCCCCGATTATCTTTTCTCCCTTAGCAATTCCTCTTACTTGTGAACACACAGAGAAACAATGACCTCAATTGTGGTTCCTAAGCATTCATGATACACCTGTAATAAAGAACGAAGTGGAGCCTCAAATTGTGAAGTGAAATTAGACGCATGCAAGCCAGTGCCAGGCATCGTGAGAGCCCTTGAGTGTACCCAGGAGTCCCCTTCAGAATTTCCACAACAGTCTCCACCTACATCCTCATCCTCTTCTAATTAAACCTGCTTTCCTCAAGCACCAGCATTTCAAAAATAGTCCTTTTCGATTTTATTGTTTTCCTGCGTTGTTTGATTACTAGTTTGAAAACACCCATAATCTTCATAGGCTTTCTCAGAAAATGTAAGAAATGTTTCAACAACATTGTGTGTCTGGGGAGGGTTGGCCAGAGGTCCTTGTCAATATTATAATATTGTTGCTGGAGGAAAATGCATTCTGAGTTCCACACAAGTGACTTACAAATGAACTTTCAGAATACAACCCATGCTGAGTGAGGGGGTTACCCAAATGTAGCTTGCAAGCCAATGAGACTTGATTCCATTAGGCATCTTAAAGCCTCCAATGTCACGTGCAAATAACTCAAATTATTCACCAGCCCCTACAATTTTG
Source organism: Aplodontia rufa (assembly GCA_004027875.1). Lineage (NCBI taxonomy): Eukaryota > Metazoa > Chordata > Mammalia > Rodentia > Aplodontiidae > Aplodontia > Aplodontia rufa. The sequence continues at coordinate 45,647 of PVKS010007752.1, read as the reverse complement.
CAGCAAGTATCTGCTCCCTTTCCGAAGTTCATTTATGTTCCTTCTCCTAGTATAAGTTGTTATTTAAACAGGTCACAATCCAAAGATCACATTCATGCTAATAAAAATAGTGAAAACCAACATAGAAAATGTAGAAACAGCCACATTTTTTTAAAGAGAGAAGGACAGTGAGAGAGAGAGACAGAGAGAATCAATTTTTATTGAATTTTTCACATGGCTTTTGTTGCTCTGACACTTCCTTGTGTACGTGGGTTGCTGGGGTTTGAACCCATGTACTTGGGTATGCCAGGCAAGCACTGTAACCACTGAGCCACTGCTCCAGCCCTGAAACAGCCACATTTAAAAAGAGAGTATGTGTATGTGGCCACTTCCAGAGTATATGAAGATATTTCAAAAATCAGAAAATTGAAACATTCCTAAGAAATGAGTAAATGTTTTACAGAATGGAATAAGACCTCGTGTGATTCTTGAGAGAAACCTTGACAGCAACCTTTAATGATGTCCTAGTGCCTCTTGTTTTACCTGACAGAGTCCAGATGTATGAGAAAGAAAAAAAAATTAAAAGTTTATTAGACTTTTTTGCCACTGGTATAAGCATTCTCATTTGATCAACTGATTAAATTATAGTAGGTCTCCCTATTTATATTATTTTGGATTTATATTGATGCAGAAAAAATAAAAGCTGGGAACCACTCTTATTTGTAACTTGAGCATCATCCTGGAAAATGTCACTTGAATCTTGCTTGAATGATACTTCCCATGTGAAAATGAAGCAGCCACACAAGTTCCTCGGACTCTATGGTGTATGTCTACGTCAACACACACAGAGATAGGAAAAATTTGTTTCTTTGTATTTCCATATGTGAAAAGCAGCAACATTAGTGATTTTTTTAATCCTGGAAGAAATTATGTTCCCCCTGTATCCCCCAATTATGTTGCTGGCCTCAAAGGTCAATGAACACATTCATGCAGAATGACATAGACGACTGTAGGGAACTGGTTCTTTCTTGCCGGAATAAGGGCTTGCATATTTTGGCCAGGAGAAATTTGCACAAGGACATATTCTTCTACAGGTAATAGTAAGCAAATTCCTTAGGTTCAAAGGGGAATTCAGTGAAAATATGGTCTAACAGAACAATGCTGTCTGGCAAGGCTTACCTGGTAGTGCTGTTTGTGTTTAGTGGCAGACCTATACAATTGCTTTTGCCACCTATGTGCCCCTCAAATACCGCCGCTGGAAGATTAGTTTCCTTTGCTTCAGGTATGAATCCTGCAGAGGCTGATAGATACAATGTGGAAAGGTGTCACTTGATGTGAAAGAGATAATGTCAATTTGATCAGGACAGAACAGGAACATTAATGGGTAACTTTGTCTCTTTGAAGCATATCAATACTGTAGAAGCAGTTGAGAATGTTTTTAAAAAAAAACTTTGGCTTTGTCTTGTAGAATATGATTCCTCATAAAATGTACTTCCACTAACGTGCTACAGTTCTCTGTCTGAACAGGAGTGAGCAGAAAGACCCAAGTTCAGTTTCATTTTAAAAATATTTTCTCTACATCTTATTTTTGCATTCTACATATTATTTAGAGGTTTTGGGGGTACGATTTTTATTCCCTTTCTTTTAGTTAAGTGGAGAAATAAGTTACATGGTTTCACAGATGAGGAGAAGGAAAAGGGCACAAAAATTAAAATAGAGCTCTGAATTCAAGCCCAGCCACACCCAAGTTTTGTCTGCTTTTAGACACATTTAACTCTTTGATCTCCAAATTTCCCATCTGCCATCCATCCACAGTGATAATGAATCTTCGTATACCTCACTAGGACTTTGTAAAGACAAAATAAGGTTATTTATAGACCAAGTTATAAATTTTTATCACAAATAACATTAACTGATTTAAGAGTGTCCAAGTCGAACACAGAAAAGTTCAAAACAGTTTCTTAGAATTTTTATGTAAGGCTATGTCCAAATGTAAGTGGCTCAAACATTGTTATTTTTTTTTTGCAAAGGGCTTTTTTGAGGAAAATGTGAACTACATATTAAACTCTAATCCTTTTCAAATTCTACTTTGAAAATAATGCTAACATATGAATAATGATTCAGGTATTCCAACTTGTGAAAGAATGAAACAATGATGAAAAATCAGTTTACAAATATACATGCAAGCAATCTCTCCTTCTTCAGGAATGCAATTATTTATGTTACAATTAAATTTTCACTTGCAGAAACTCATTACTGTTTACTGGTGTTTTACTTAGTAAGAATTAGTTAAATGAAAAACAATGGAGCATAATGCTTCCGCTCCTTTCCTGAAATAAATTTTATCTTAATGTGCTGAAAAAAAAAGCAATGAACTTGCTTCGTTCTAGTCCCTAAAAGGACTATGATCTTTAAGAGAACTGATATCATCCTTCAAATATATTTAGCTTGTAATTTAGGAAAGGTGATAATTTAGAACTAGCAGGAATGTGATCAATTTAACAGTCAGGGAGAGAAAATATTTTTTTAAATACTCTTCTCAACTGGTTTACTGTTTCTGCATTTGTACTAGACATCCCAAGATTCCAGAAGTATTACTTTGAAAAATTCCATGACAAGGATCCAGCAAGAGAAGGAATCTAACTTGAAACAGAAAGGAAATCAGAGACAAAGATGCTGAAATTGGTGTTACTTGGAGAATGGCACTTGGCACGCATGACATGAGTCGATGTAATTATGTCCTGTGTCTCGACAGTTTTCCCTTTGTTTTTTGTTTGTTTGCTTGCTTTCTTTGTTTTTTGATGCAATCAAGCCCCTTTTCCTTCTCTGACCTAAACCATCATAGGCTTCATTAGCACAATCTGCTGGGATGTCTTTTCTGCCCGGAAGAGCTCTTTATTCTGGGACTTCAGCTCCTGCTGCAGACTCCTGGCATATTGAAGCATTGTGGCCTCAAAAGAACTAGCTTCAGTTTTATTTGTTCACATTCTGACTCCTGCATGGTTCTGATTTCACTGCCGATGGCTTGAAGGTATCAGGGATAAATACAAGGGCTAAAGAAGCAGGCTGTCGTTGTAACTGGACTGCAGAAAAACAGACTGAGTGCTTCTTTGATAGCGTAGCCTTAGGTTTCTTTACTTTGTGTGCAAATTCGGTCTGCCTTATAGGACTATAGGGGAACTCCTTCCCTCTCTGTGTTTTGTTTTGCTTCAGTTTGTGTCGTTTTTCCTGATATGAAAAATTTCTGTGTCCTGAAGAAATGCTTTCACCTGTGAGTGAGGTAAACACATTGTACACTATTTTGCCAAAAGAGGGCAATGTTGCTGTTCAGAATCTCCCCATGCTGTTCCCTGGGACCTAGTCTCTAGAACAGTAAATAATTGCCACTGTCTCTTTCCTTTCACCATATACAAGTTTCCACATGTCTGTGCACTCTGTAGTTAATCAGGACTTTGTAACTATCTGTCCTACCTATTAACTTCATCCACTCCCAAATTGTTTAAAGGAGAATACATTTCACTCCATGCAACCTGGCACACGGGCAAAAAGTGATCTCTGAAATCTTCAGTTTTTTTCCATTTGACAGTGAGAGGCAAGAAGAGAAGTGACCTGCTTTAGAAAATATCGAAATGCATTTTTACTGTGCCCTAATCCCAAATGTCTAATTGATGTATTATCAAATCACAATCCTCATAGGTAATCAAACTGAAAATAAAGGTGGGGGGATAATACTCCATTTTCAGGGAATTCCCTTCAAAATTATCTATCCTCTTTTTAGTTAAAATATGATTCAAACTAACATCAGGACTTTGATAATAATTCTAATAACTGGCACTTGGGGAGAGGGGAAGTGATTTTGCATGATATGAACTTAAATTATTTAACCCACTGTGAATTCAGGTGTGTTTGAAAGAGTTCTTTTCTTTAGGAAATTCTAAATTAGTGCTCTTCCTTTTCTTTAAAAAGATGCTGCATTTTTCTTCCTGGAAGCTTGATTTACTTTAATAGGTTATTTCTACCTATTTTCATTAATTTAAATAATTGAAATCCAGTTGTTTGCAGGAAAGCACAATTTAGATTTTCAGTGGAAGATTTGTTTGAGTAGCTGATTCCTGGGAGTGTGTGAGTGTGTGTGTGTGTGTGTGTGTGTGTGTGTGTGAAAGAAGAAATAATCTCAGGTTATAGAGTGTTTTTGCTCTCTGAAGGAATTGGCAATGTAGCTGGACTATGGTAGAACTGCTCCCAGAACAAACTGCTTTTGCATTAAACAAATCTACTAGCTCATTTCTCATATAAATATAGATGCAAGTGTGCCTGTGTGTGTACATGTGTATTTATTCATATATGTGTACACCTACAAATGTGTTTGCGTACAGACGCTATTCTTCAGTTTGTTTGTTTTTTCTTTTTTCTTTTTTTCCGGTACAGACTCACATTTAAAGTTCATGAAGGAGAAACAATTGTAGGCGTTATTCTTGAGCATTAAATGTTACTGATATCATCCCCTAGGATCTGCAACTAGGTGTTTAATCAGAAGCAAAAGTCTGAAAATGCAAAGCTTACATTTGTTAAAACTAAAAATACACTAAGAACTGGATGTGAAATAGCAAATTCTTGAACCAAGATGTGGTCTTAGCTGGGCATTTGGGATTTTTTTTTCGGTCTCTGAAGTGTCTCATGTTCCCACATTTAACTGGGCTTGAAAGATTTAAGTAGAATCTCCTATCCCAGGGACGTCAATAAAACCCATAGAAAGCTGTGTCTGCTGAAGGTGGTTCCAGGAAATCCTTATTTAACATTGACTTAGTTTACTGTGGCTTGGCTTTTCATTTCTTCTGAGTTAAAGCCCGCCATCTCATTTCTGCTTCCTGCTCTTACAACTGTCAGGATATGTACATGAGAAAATCTATGTTATTAAAAGAATAATAACTATATTGTAGGTTTCCGAACCCAAGATTGTATTTCTTTCTCAAATATTCATTAAAAAATATAGATTGTATTTTATTGAAAGTGCTCTTTAATGAATAGCATTCCTGTTTGCGTAGAAGGAGCTTCCAGTGCCATTCCCTGACAGTAATTGTGGTCTGAACTGAGAACATACAGTAACGGAGTGCAGTTAATGGCCACCCTGTGGATTGAGTGTTCCACTTTTGTCATATCTGGCTACTTCTTTAAAATGCAGAAATTAGGCCAGGAAAGAGTTAATTGTGTTCTTGTATCAGGAAACCTTCAATGAGCAGTCAGAGAGAGGAACTCTTTGTCTTTAAGCAAAACAGAAATTTCAAAGACCCTGGCAGATGATAGTATATAAATAGTAACTGAGCATCTAGTTGTGTGTGTGTGTGTGTGTGTGTGTGTGTGTGTGTGTGTGTGTGGTGGGGGTTAACATCAGAACAAGGGAAGCCCTTCAGTAAGTCAGCCTGCTATGCTAAGGAGAACTAAATGAGTCTGTGATATCTTTTAATTTCTATAGAATTAAAATAAGCAGCAGGATGAAGCACTTTTCCAGCCGAACATCTTTTTGCTTCTCCACTTGATTTCATGTGATAATTTACTAGCATGGATAAAAGCACATCTAACTTAACTAATATGTTATTTGTGTGAATATGGTCTAATCCAAAAAAATCAAGGCAAAATGGGCATGGTCACAAGTGGATGAAGATGAATCTGCAAAGGCTAAATAGATGTTTGTGCTTTGTAAGATTTGGGGAACTAGGAAGCTACAAAGTTAAATCATTAAATCTTCTAAGCTGTTAGGACTTGAGGAAGGAGTCATTAGTAAATACCTGTATGTGAACAAACACACACTCACACATTTATAGTGATTTGGGAAACATCCTTGCATAAAGAATTTTCTCTGAAAAGTCCAAGGTTAACACAAGTTAAGAATGGACATTTCTTAAAAATATTCAGACTTTTGCAATAAGGAAGACAATATGTTAGTCTCAAAAGTTTTTTTGGAAAGGGGGAAATCCTTTAGAAGTAGAGTACTTTATCAAATTCTTCAGGTCATATCAAGGACTTGACACCAAAGGTGCATCTATCAATCAGCATTTTGGCCTTGTCACCTTCACTTGCCCTAAAAGTACACCTGTAAAAAGACCTCTAATTTCTGATGATAATTCACACCAATTTAGTGCTGATTTTTGCAATAAAACCAAGATGTACAGTAACATATTTTGAAAAATCAGAAACTAAAAACATCTTGTATTAAGAGCCCTGTTATTAGGATAATATGAAAAATTCAGTCACAAACAATATTTCAATACTTGTCCAAATAATTATCTAGCTAATGTATGCTCTCAGCTGCCATTTTCCCTTTTAGGACTTACCAGTTGACTGGACAGTCACAGTCTAAGTTTTCACGATCAGTTCAGGAACTGATCTTGATAATGACATAGTTCTCCTTTCTAGGCAGCACAGATAACACTAATGTTCATGTTTGAATCGACATGTTAGAAGAACACAGGCAATTTTTATCATGATTAAAAATTGGTTGCTTAATAGTTTAAATATTTTTCAAGCATTTGTTCCCACACTCTGTATTTTTGTTTTGGATATATGACTTTAATATGTAAATCAATATATTTTTAAAAAATCACTTAGTAAGATAGAATCCATGTAGAGCAAATTAGATTGTATTCTCATATATCATATATTTAATGTCCAGTTAAATTCTGATCCCCCAGTCCACAGGGTTCAGAGTGAAGCATAAAGAATGTCATATTATCATATTCATGTAGATCGTGTTGAAAACTCTTTGGATCTTTCACAGAATCAAGTGAGACATACAAGTATTTGCCTCATTGGAAATGAAATGATAGATGAAAAGACCTCACCAATTTGCTGCTTGGTGGTCAAATTAGTACTTAGCACCAGACTAGATTTCAATATCATTGACATTCTTTGAAAGTATTGATTATGGTGCAAGTGTTAAATGAGATGAATATACTAAAGATGTAATTGTGATAAGATTCAAATGTTCGGTAGTGGGCCTGTCAATGATAACATTTCCTTCTTTGGTCCATAGCATAGGCGTTTGCATATTTTGGTGTTTATTTGAAGCAGTAGTATTTTTAGACTTGGAACATGGATATTTAACCCTTTTAATGTATTACTTAATAGAGGTGAAATGATTAGGAAGACAAGAGAATATTCCATATTTAAAACCAATATAGGTTGTACATTTTCAGAGTTAAGAAGTCACAGATTGAATATGATTTGTTTGTTTGTTGCCTTGCTAGAGATCAAATCCAGGGCCTTGTGCATGCTATGTATAGAACTACACTCCCAGCCCCTTAGTATGATTTAGAAAATAAAGTTTCAAAAAGATAACAAAATCCAAAGGAAGCAGATATATTTAAAAGTGTACATATACATATATATATATATATACAATTTTATTTCAGTTGTTTCATAAACTTATTAATTAGTATTTGTGCTTGAAGCTACTTTAGGTTATACATATGCATTTTATAATGATTTCCTCTACCTCAATATCAATTATAATGCAGGATGCTTCAAGTGCTGTAACATAAAAGAGTTCAATATTTCTAGAAACCAGAAAGCTTTTTGATAGTGTATATTTATTAACTCTTCTGTTCATATTAGGTATAATAATGTAAAATAGACTTCATTCAACCATTTGGGTTCTCAGCCCACCCTATCTTTGGAAAATAACTACAAGTCTATTGTTGTTGCTATTTTAATTTCAATTTGTTTTATTGTTTTTGATAATGAGTGACTAATAATATGAAGTGCAAATGACCATGTTAATTTTTAATTTTACGTATTATACTTTAAATTTTTCAAATTTTAAGGCATTTTATATACTCATTAAAAACTAGAGCAAATATTGACTTATTGCCAATTATATTTATGCAAAATAACAAAATATTCCAACTGGCAATTAATTAATACATAAATAAAAATAAAAACCATATATATAAATTACTCCCATTAGTTTTTGATACAGACTCTGTTGTGCAGGTGAATTCAAAATCCTTCTGCACAAAACATTGGCATCAAAAGCAATAATACCATGGCGGCAGAGACGCCATTTTTCCTAAAGATGCCTGCCTCAGACATCTGCTTCAGCTGTTGCCTTACTTTCCTGCTCATAGTTAGCTAAAAATTAGCTTTGCAAGATTCAGAACATTAAGAAACATTGTAAATCATTGCTAAATGACTAGAAATTAAACGCATTGTTAAAATCCAGAATGACACTTAAACATAGGTGTTCCCATAATATCAATTTGCTAATATCTGGTATTACAGAATGATAGAGTATATAACTAAAAATATATAAATTTGTGAGTATACTTTTTGTCAGACTTATAAAAAATGAGCTCAATGGCATGGTTCTCTGTAACTAATAGATGGTATGTAAGCTTCCAGGCTATACCTGGAATTTAGTTCATAAGAATTTATAAGCTGAATTTAGTCCTTTGTTCTTCAATTACACCATTATTTAAGTATGAATACAATCAATATCTAACATAATTTTTACAGAGAAGGGAATAGGCAAGAGCTCCTAATACATTAGAGAGGGCTCTCCTGCTGCTGCGGCTCTGCTTCAGTCAACTTTTTTGTTGCTGAGAATGAACAACCCAACAACAATAATTTCAGGAGGAAAAGTTTATTTTAGGGCTCATGGTTTCAGAGGTCTGTGTCCAGAGAAGGCCAGCTCCTTTCTTTGGGGCTCTAAGTGAGTCCTACATCATGGTGGTTGGCATGGCTCTACAGAGTAGGGAGCTCACGGTGTCACAATGCAAAGCACAGCAGAGAGAGAAACTCCATGCCAGATATAGAAGGTGTACCCCAAAGGCACGCCCCTAATGACCCAGCTCCTCCAGGCACACCCTACCACCCCTCAGTCGCCAGCTAATCCCTGTGAGGGGATTAACTCAATAATTGGATCAAATTGCTTAAACCCAATCATTTCACCTCAGCCTTCACATTGTCACTCACGAGTTTTTGGGGGACACTTCACACTCAAACTTTAACAGACTCTCTCCACTTTCCTGTGCCTTTGCACCCATAAACAGATCTTAATCTATGCTTGCGTGTACAGCATTGCTGCATCTCTGTATGAAAGTTGCCAGTAACATCCCCCTCCGCTAAGTACAAATACACATCCCCAATTATTATTTTAAAAACAGTAATAATAACCAAATGGCTTCTCCAGATGGAGTAGAAATCAATTCCTAAAATGCTACCTTGGATAATGTTTAACCTGAAATGTAAGACTTATAGAAAACAACTTAATTGCTGAATAACACAGTCATTGTTAAGCATCCTGAATAGAAACCTATTTATATAGTGCTTTGCACCTTACAGAATCTCTTCATTTCCATCAACTCTGGCACATATCTCAGCCTCACCTACATTATCCATTAGAACTTATCCATCTGGGCAGCCTAAATCGCTTCCCTTGTTTCCTCAGTTTCCAAAACTGATTTCATAAGCCAAAGCGAAAATCCATCTCATAACTTTCCAGGCTCAACTCATATGTACATTTCTAGTGGGGATTTACTTCTGAGGAAATATGTTTCTCTACCAATTAGGTGGAAGGCAGCCGTCCACAGAGCATAGGGCCCACCTAACATGTTCTGTGGTTCCTGGCTAGTGTTAGGCAAAGGGGTGCAAAAGAACTTTAAGAAAGTTGGCCACATGGTTGTAAAGCTGATGACTTCTGCAGTAAATCAACCATGGTTGTTTTTCATGTAAATAGTGCCCCCTTTAAGCCTTTACCATAAAGATAAACCAAAAACTTACATCCCAAAATACACCATCTGGGACACCTGGGAAGTGGACTCACACTTTCCCCTTCCATGTTGATCTCTGTCATCAGCACCTGGTGGGACAGCCGAAGATCCTCAGGAAAATGAGTACTTGCTTGTTAAGTCAGGCATCGTTTACTGTGAATTCTGTCTGGTTGCTTTTTGGTTTTGAAACCAGGTGACATCAAGTGCAGCTCCTGAGGAATAGTGTCTCAAAAGGAGAGATTAACCAGGACACACAAAGTAACTCATCTTTTTCCTTTCCTTTGCCCATAAGTTTCTTCTTTTACATAACCTGTTTTCCTTCCTAGTTTTTATAATTTATGCTATTTTATAAAAATGGTTCCTATATCATAAAGTTGACCAGAAAATGAAATAATTTAATACACATAAATCACTTAGTGCAGTGACTAACATGTAGTAAATGCTCAAAAATATTAAGTAATGTTATTATAAAATCTGCATTTATTTCCCAGGGCTGCTATAAGAAAGTATTATAAACTGGGTGACTTCAAACAACAGAATTAGATTGTCTCACAGTTCTGAAGGTTAAAAGTGTGAATCAAGGGGTTGGCAGGACCATGCTCTCTCCTTAGCCTTTAGGGAAGAATCCTTCTTGTTCCTGGTTTCTGGTAGCCTACAGCAGTCTTTGACATTTCGTAACGTGTAGAGGCTGTAGACGCATCACTCCAAGCCTCTGTCTTCTCATGCTGTTTGTTCTCCCTTTGTCTCTGTCTTCACATGGCCCTCTTAGGATATTTGTCATATTGATTTAGAGGTTCACCCTACTCCAGTATGACTTTAATTTAACTCTAATTGCATCTGCAACTATCTCATTTGATGATCATAGGGAACCTTGCCTAGGTTCCATGGGGGACTTAGGGAGGAGTACAGGGAGGGAAGAAGGGAACAGGAAGGACATCAAGGTGACCAGAGGGAGGTAGTATGGGGAATCTAATCTGAGGGGAACCTCTGACTTCCAGGAGAAGTCCAATTAACTTGGGGCTTAAGTAGGGGGAAATGTGGAACCATGGGGAATCCAAAGTGGGGAAACCATGGTCTGGCACCAGTATTGGCTTGTTCTATCATTACACTTTTCTTCTTGATTGTTTGATGATGAACCCCTCCTCATTTTAAGACCATGTTTATCGAATTAAAAAAACAAAACAATCCACGTTCTAAGGCACTGCAGGTTAGGTTCAACAAATCTTTCCTGGGAGTATACAATTAAGCCCATAACAATATCCTACATGCAAATTAACAATCCCACCTGCAAGTGATTCGAAGTTGAACTGTCTTTTCCCTAGATACAGTCTGATCCTTGTCAGCCACTCCCATCTCAGTGGATGGCATCACCCTCCATCTCAATGCCTGTGTCAGAAAGCAAAGTCTCCTGCCTCTATGCTTCACTTTTTATATCCCCTTCTTCCTAACAATCACCACATCCTTTTGGGACATCCTCATTCATTCATATCTCTTTGTTAATTCTCATCTCTGCTTGCTCACTGAGAATACATTTTCCTGAATCACCCAGACTTCATAGCTAACCACTTAGCTGTAAACTTCTCAGATGGTCTCCAGGATGCAGTCAGTGATGTGCTAAGGATCAAGTCAGATCATGTCAAGGACCTATTAACAGTATTTATTATTAAGTTTTAATAGTCCTTGAGACCAAGCACCAAATGCTTATCCATTTCATCATCTGGGATCTGCTCTTCATTCCAGCTCTCTTTCTCTACAGTGCCCCTCCACCATTGGCTCTTCCCTCTCTCCTCCTGGCCTGTGCCTAGCTCATCACTCCTGGTATCATACTTTTTGCATTCCCTTGTTTTTTTTATTTCTAGGCAACTTTTTATCCCTTCAGAGACAAAAGTAGAGATCAGGTCTTCACCTGCATTTTCCTTAACTAACTTTCCTTCCTCCCCATCAAGGCTGAATTAATTAGATGTCAATGGTATGGGTTCCATAACACCCCATAGCTTTTGCATAAAATATTACTTGTCATATTATGTTGTGGTTTTCTGTTAATTTATCTGCTTCCCATTAGACTGCATACTTGTAGAGGACAGGATCTGAGTACAGTACATCACTGAATCTTGTCAGCCCCAAGATTAGTACATTTTTCATTCATTCAAATACTCGATGTTCGTCTGTGCCATTAACTGCTTACACTTTGGGAATATAAAGATGAATAGGAAAGACATTTTCTTTGTACTGCAAAACTTTATAACAAGTGATTAAAATGTTAAGTTAAACAAGCAGTCAAAATACAGTCTAACCACTGTGTGGATAAGGTTGGCACAAGCACTGTGATTTCAGACAGTTAGATGTAAATATCTGAAGCGGGGATGAAGGATGAACTGAATTCTCCAGGTAAAGAGTATCAGGTGCAAAGTTCCATGAAAGAGAAGCAGCAAGTTTGGTCATCAAACCAAGAAGTGCAACAGAGGAAAAGAGGTAGGTAGCAGAAAGTGAAATTATTTTAAAGCCATTTAATGTATGTTAAAAAGGTTTTAATTTTCAGAAAAATGAGAAAATATCAGAGTATTCAATAGCAGAATGACTTGTGGATCTATATTTTAGAAATGTCAGTGGGGCAATTAATGTAGAAAATGAATTGAATTGAGACAATATTGCAGCTGAGATGCCAGTTACTGTCTAGTGAGAGGAACTGGAGGCCTGGACCAACTCAGTGACATCACAACAGTGGAAGGGTTTGGCAGCTTGGATGAATAATTAGGAGGTGGACAAAGAGGACTCCGTGATTGTAATAGGAAAGGCTCAAGAATGACAACAAGATTTTTGGGCTAGCTGCATTCTGGTGACATTCGCCCAAATAAAGAAAATTCTACAAAATTTAGATTTGGGACCCTGAGAGAGGGGATGGTGCTGTTTAAATGTGAGGTGGACATCTGTCAAGTGTCCAGAAGAATGTGTGCAGGAGGGTGCTGGCAGAAGGCAGCCATTTGTGGGTCTGTTGCTCAGGGAAATAGCATCTTCGCTGAAGACGCTGATATGCTTTCTTATTCATTCTTCTGTGCAGATTCTGATCACGAACTGCGTACTAAAACTCACCAAGGGATCATTACAAAAGAGAAAGCAAGCTATGCTTGGTCCTCATTCCCAAAGGTTCTTATTTATGTGGTCCAAGGCATAAATATTTTTTGAAAGCTCCCCAGGGAATTCTAATATGGAGCCCAAGTTTGAAACAGGTATTAATAGAAAAAACAAATAAATAAAATCTCTATACCTATACCCTTAATATGGGAATAAAAGTCCAAGACAATCTGGTTCAAGGCTCCTGTTATCATTAATTTTATGTTAATTTGACTAAGCTAAGAGATGGCCAGACTGCTGGTAAAAAGTATTCTTTCTGTGTCTGTGAAGAGTTTCCAGAAGTGAGCGTTGGAGTTGATTGAGTAAAGATCATCCTCACCAGCGTGTGAGGGCACCATTTGATCCGTTACAGGCCCGAATAGTTTGAGAAGGGAGAGAAAGGAAGGGTGAATTTGCTTTCTACTTAGGCTGGGACATTGGTCTTCTCCTGCCATCAGACTTTGGCACTCCTGATTCTCATGATTTCTGACTCCTACCAGAACGAATCATCAACATGTATCTCCTACCCCTTTCTCAGACTGTCCAACCCAGACCGGGTCACATCTTTAGCTTTCCTGTGCCTCCAGTCTGCAGTCGAGGAACTTCTCAGGCTCCATGACTGTAAGAGTCAATTTCAATGTTTAAATCTGTTTAAATCTATATCTATGTATTCCTGTTGGTGCAGCCTTATCTCCTGGCCCTTCACACACTCTGTATACGCCTAGTGCTAGCAATCCTATTCTCCTTTTTTCCCAGGTTAACTAGTGATGCACAGACTTTCCTGCTTTGCCTTCCCCTGGCAAAATCCTCTTTCTGGCCACTGCTGCTGAATTCCTGTTCCTGCTTCAAGGTCCAACTCATATGTCACCTCCTCTCTGAGGTCTCACCCTACCCAACCCCTATCTGGATGCAAAATTAATTTCCCACACTTATCACTCATATCATAATTATTTGATTGCATTTTAACTGGATCATTAGAAAGACAGTATTGTGCATTCTTGGAAATGTCAATGAAAGAAGGAGAAATGAAGAGCATAATTACAGGGTTGTTTTCTTCACTTAAAAAAATGGCAGCTTACATTTGCATAGTATTTTCACAGACATTTTATTTAATCCCATAGCAACCTTGTGGATTAGGTGAAAATGTATTAATTTTTCCAGCAATATTAGTGATTTTAAGTGTTCTCACTACAAATAAATGTTAAATATATGAGGTAATGCAAATGTTAATCAGCTTGGTTTATTCCACAATATATTCATATTTTAAATAGCATATTGAACACCATTGTATATATCAATTTAATTTTCAATTAAAATAAATATCAATTCAAAATAAATAAATAAGCTGAGAGAACTCCCTTGAAAATATAATGCACTTTAGTTTTTCTAAAATATTGTTTTTGAAAATACCTTGTTAAATAGTTTTACTATGCTTCTTTTTCAATTTATTTTTATCACAATATAAAATCTAAGTCATTGCTAAGAAATTATATTTTGAGTACAGTTTATAAGGCATTTTTAAGTAGAAAAGATTTGTTGAGATGCTGTGCTGGGTCTCTTCTGCTTGTGCCAACCAATCTACTCTCAATTGCCTAAGCCCTCCTCTGTGTCCTCTTGTATTCACAATAGCAAGGAACACCCTTGCCCTTTCTCTTAGGCGTACAGGGAGCATAAGTGTATGATCAGAGAGATGCAAGAAAGTGGGGAGGTGTAAACTTTCCATGTGTGACTGCTTCTCATGCCTGAAGACCACTGATGCCCTTCAAGGCACCCCCAGCACACCACCCTGTCTGTAGCTGCCCCATAAGACTTTGGGCTGTATTTAAAGGCTTTATTACAAATAAAGTATATAAGTTACTGTACTGGGGCACTATATTATCTTTTGTGGTTCCCCTAAATCCCAGACACGACTTTTTAAATAGTGTCTTTATTAAAATTTCTCTAAGTGATCCTGGTTTGAGTGTATCATTTACCATCTGCTGGCATCCTGCCCAAATTTATACTCCTTTAAATTTTTTTAAAAACTTTAAGCTAGAAAGCATGACATTCCATTTTAAAAAGATGTGATTTTAATGTAGCATACACATTTACTAAGCTTTAATTTTATAAATTATGACAGTTCTGAGTAATAAGTGATATTGAGTAATCACTGAATAATTTTGTGAAATAAAGTTTTAGATGATTAATAAAATTCTCTGATGTACTTAATTCTATTGGTGCTTATTAAACCCCTAGTCTTGGTTCAGTAGTAATGTATCTAAATCTTCAGATGCATTATCCTGTCTGATGTTATCACGCAAGTATTATAACATTTGAGAAATTTTTTTCTTTTAACTGAATCTTTTCTTTTTCCAGTGGTGAGGATTAAATCCAGGACTTGGCATAGGCTAAACAAATAGCTCTACCACTGAGGTGAACTGGCAGCCCTTGGACCTTTCTTAACAAATTGCAAAGGACTAAATAAAATATATCAATTGATACTTAAAGAAATTAATGCTCTTTCACAATAACTTCTCTTACCTTAGATATGTGATTCCATTTCCAGGAAATATTTATAACACACTGGAAAAAATTGATTCAGCCTGATACCATGGCATATGCCTATAATCCAAATGACTCAGAAGGCTTAGGCAGAAGAAACACAAGTTCAAGGCCAGCCTCAGCAATTTAGCAGGGACTCTCAGGAACTTAGTGAGTACTCACTGTGCTCGGACACCTCAGTTCAATTATTAGTACCCCCCCTAAAAAATTTTATTCTTTCACTGATTAATTTTTTCTTTAGTGAATGTTTATTGAGCAATCTATTATTCTATGAATAAGAAAATACAGCGGCCAATAAAAGTAGGTATAGTATCTGATATCCTAGACCATAGATTATATTGTAAAGGATATATATTGTGCCAAATTTTTAAGAATCATCAAAATGATTTCATGACAGAGGAGTATTTGTTATTTATTATTTAAATGCTATAAATAAGAGTTTATAAAAAGTATAGTGAAAATCCTATCAAAGAATAAGTAATTGGTCTAACAAGTAACTTGTTCAACTTAAGACTATCCTCTTCTATATGTGGATAGTATATGTATGAGTCAATATGTGAGAAAGTTAACAAATATGACTAAAACATACAGCTGAATGTTTGAGAGTATAGAATTTGGAATTAGAAGTACCTGATTTCAAATCTAGGCCCTGTTCTGTGACCATAAATAAAATACTTAGTCAACATATCAAATGTGTTTCCCCTTCGTAAAATGGACATCCCAAATATACCCTCCTCTAGGTTGTTGTGTGTTGGCTGAGTTAATACAGATATAATATATGGCTTGGAGATAAGTTTATTTAGTCTTTTACATAAGCGTTACCTATTAATGTTATTGCTATTGTGTATTCTACAGTTGGTTTACAAGTTCTTACTTAAAATTAAAGAAACTAAACTGAAAATTATTTGCCTTATGAATGGGATTTTTATCAAAAGACAATGCAATATCTGCAGACATGAAAAGCAAAGATATAGACATTACATTGAAGATTGACAAAGTAATTAAAGTTCACATTTTTAAGTTAAAATTAATGCTTAATATTTACATGCTAGCTTTTTACAAAATCCTATCTTTAAACTATCTTTTCAATTAATCTCTCAACTACCACTCTTAACATCATTGAAACTGAAAATGTCAACAGTATGATTTATTTGATCCCTCTCATGTACTACTTTATATTCTCTCATCTAATCTACTTCCTTCTTTTCCCAGGCACATGGATGCACTAAATTTTTCATCCACCTTTGCAATTGGTGTAGTCACAGCATGAGCTGGGTGGACAATTGAGACTCTTTTCCCCACCATCAGCTAAACGCAGATGCCAGTGTGACCTGAGGAAACTGCAGAGCACAAGATGGAAGATGTGTCAATCATTACAAGAAGAAAAGCCAAGGCTAGTCAGAAATACATTTGTTTGTTTTATTCATTCATTAAGCAAGTATTTATTGAGAGCCACCATCTGCCAGGCACTTTACCAGGGATGTATTAGTACGTAGACTAAGTCTGTACTCAGGGATCCAGCTGTATAGACCTCCACAGGCTATATTGCCATAAACTCCCTCTCCTCTCAAAGTGTCCTGGAGCTATTTCTGAGAATTCCTCAAGCATGACTTTTCAAACATATGTGGCCATAACTACTAGTCATAAATGTATTATATATCATGTAGCAGTGTGCTCTTGGGAAAGTTTACAGCCTTAGCATGTGTATGTGCACTAATACTTTCTATTCTGGTCTAGTCCATTTTAAAGTATTCTATTTTATTACTTGAATGGTGATTTCCAAGGAACCTGATTCTACTAACTGTTAATGGATAGCAGCTTATATTTTGAAAAGTATTGTCAAAGAGGTTTATCCCTCCTGGGCCTAGGCTTTAGCTTTACCCTCATGCCCTCACTGCCTGTGAATTTTCCTGAATTAAATGATAGCATAAGTGTTATTTGACTTCTCTGGGCAGTAAAGAGTATGTTACATTGTTGATTGTCTCCCTATCTTCCCTCCCTCTCCCATCCTCTCTGCCTCTCCCTTCCTCACTCCCCACCACAAGTCTGTTTCCGCTAGATTATGTATTGCAATGCCCTTGGTGGGTCGAATATGTGAGTTTGACCAGCTTCTCACCGAAGCCTGGGTTTAGCTCTAGCTGACAAAAATGAGGCAAAACATTCAGCCCTTGACTCTGAGTTTGGCTAACTTCACTCAGCCTGATTTCTTCCATTGCCACCCATTTACCATCAAAGGCTGCAATACTGTTGTTTCCAATAGCTAAGTAGAACTCCAGTGTGTGTGTGTGTGTGTGTGTGTGTGTGTGTGTGTATGTGGCAGAGTTTTTGGATCCATTCATCTGGTGAAGGGCATCTGGGCTGATTCCATAAGTTAGCTATTGTAAATTGAGCTGCTATGAACATGGTTTTGCTGCGTTGCTGTAATGTGCTGAATCTAATTCCTCTGGAAAAAATACCCAGAAGAAGGATAACTGGTTTGTATAGTGGATCCAACCCTAATTTTTTGAGGAGTCACCACACTGCTTACTAGAGTGGTTGTATCAGTCTTCATTTCCACCAACAGAGTGCTAGTGTTCCACAACCCCTCCAGCATTTGTTAATGTTTGTATTCTTCATTTTTGCAGGTCTGACTGGAGTGAGGTGCAATCTTAATGTAGTTTTGATTTGCATTTCTCTGATTACCAATGATTTAAAATACTTTCTCGTGTATTCATTGGCTGGTGTGAATTCCTCTGTTGAGAAGTTTCTGTTTGGCTCTGTGGCACATTTATTGATTGGGTGACTTGGTTTTCAATGTCCAGTTTTTTTAGTTCCTTGTAAATTTTGGGTATTAATCCCCTGTCAGAGGAATCACAGGCTATGATTATCTTCAATTCTGTGGGTTCTGCCTTAACAGCTTTGACCAATTCCTTGTCTGAGCAAAAATTTTTAATTTAATTACAAAAGCTTTTAATTTAATTACATCCTTCTCATTAATTTTTGACTTTAATTCCTTTACTGTAAGAGTCTTGTTGAGTCTTTGCCAACTCCTGTATGGCTCAATTGTTAGTCCTAATTTATCTTCTAGTATTTGTGTGGTAGCTGGTTTAATTCCTAGTTCTTTGATCCATTTTGATTTGATTTTTGTGCAGGGTGAGAGAGAAGGATCTAATTTCCACCTCTTCCAAATGGCTATTCAGTTTGTCTAGCAACATTTTTTTATTCAAAATTTGGTGGTTCTTTTTATTTTTGAGCAACCTTACAAGATTTTAACAAAATAATATAAAATGTGTATAAAATGTGTATATATTCTGGATATTGCAATTATCCCCAGGAGTGCCCCCCCATTACCCTCCCTTATCCCTCCCTTCCCCTTCCCATTATAACTCTAAAAAAAGTATTAGATTGTAAAGCATTACATCTTATCTGGATTTAACTC